>BQKZ01003483.1:25142-59189 GCA_036244855.1 Temnopleurus reevesii
GGTCTAAATCTGTGGTTTAAGTATGGGTAGCCAAAAGTGCCATAATTTTATTTACAATGAATAATTCGTATGTTAACTGCTCTCTTTTCCCACACTCTGATAATGTAGAAAACTATTGAAGTTTTTATTCCGAGACAGTTTTAAACACTATGAGTGCCAAATGTGCATGTAAATTAAACACCGACTGTTATAGATTCAAGCCTCTTTTGGCTTCCCATACTTAAACCACATGTTTAAACTATAGTTTAAGTTAAACCTGACATCAGAATACGGGCCAATGAGTCTAAGCTTTTTAATATAGAAATAAGATAAATGTGAAAGTAAGAATTAAAAAATAATATTAAAGTGTAAAGCAAGCAATGTACATAATACACTTGTATAGTATATATACATAATACACTTGTGAATCATGATTGATACCTGCATCCGTTTCATGTTATGAAATTTCAAAATGGCCGGCAACCTGTCTATAGTGGCCACCTGTCTATAGTGGCCAATTTTGTTGTTTCCCTTCGCTGGCCGCTATAGAAAGGTTTGACTGTATTATTGTCCAGATGAAAAATGTTCCTAAATTGATGCCAAAAGCGGCGCTTCTTTTCTAAAATACCATTTCATGGCACACAATCATTGTTTTGGAACCTAAATGAGAAATTAATTAGGAATTTCAGGAAGGTCTTTCTTTATTAAAAGGAATTGCCCAAATGCTGTAAAATGTTGTAAATGCTATCAATATAAAAGTTGAATTTGATTCCTTGACTTTCAGATGATGAGCCACCAATGGCAACCTCATGCCCATCAGACTACAGTGTGTCCGCAAATATTGGATCTACAGAAGCTTCCGTCAACTTGGTCATATTGAACTTCACAGACAATGTGACACCTGTCAGTAGCCTTACTCTAAATCTAAGTCCATATAGTAGTTATCGTACACTGGCTATAGGAGATCATGTTATCAACAACACGGCTACAGACGCTGTAGGGAACATTGGATACTGCGTTTATGTTGTCACAGTAACAGGTGAGCTTGAATTGTTATTGTGTGATCTTTATGTAATTTAATGAAATCACTCAAATATATTAAAGACCTAAAAAAGACAATATGACTACTATAGGAATGTCACTCCAGTAGGCAAACTATTCTTTCTTGGGGAAGTAAATTTTTAGAGGTGGCATAAGGTAGAAACTAAAAGATTATTTCAGAGCTCATCCACATCTACCAGTAATTTGTGAATTGCATTATAGGGTTTGACCCATACTTGCACATACCTTAAATAACAGACTCTTGTTATATCTTTCAACCATTTTATTTTCAGATAACGAATCAGCGAACATCACCTGTCCACCTAACATTGTTAACGTAACTGACCCTGGTCTGGCTGTAGCATCTGTCTACTTTCCTTCTGCTATTGCAACGGACAACACTGGAAATGTGACGATCTCTTCGAATATTGCCAACGGTTCAAATTTTACAATCGGTGTAACAGTTGTTACGTATACTGCCACTGATCCATCAGGGAACATTGCTACTTGCTCCTTCACTGTTACAATCTCAGGTATCAAATTTATAGCTGGCTTTTGATAAACATTCATAACAGAATGTCATTACAGTCTTCAGGAACAAATTTTAAACTTCTAGGGTGACCTAGTAGACTTCTTTATCTAAGGGTGCCTTTGACTTTGACTTCCATTATTTCATTACTTGCGTTAATCTGCACTGAGCGCCTTAACTACATGTAATGAGGATGGAAATTGCGCTATATAAAGCCCTGGTCACATAGGACCCCGGAAGCAACACGATTCACCGCAACTCTTTGTTAATTGACAGTTGACTGCCATAGAACAACGAGTCGGGGTGAATCTTGTTGCTTCCGGGGTCCTATGTGACCAGGGTTTTAGATCCACGTATTACTACCATTATTATTTAAACTAAAAAATCTTCATCTAAGTCATGTTATGAGCTGTCATTTATTTTATTTCAGCAGATAGATGTGAATGTGATAAAGTTGTTTCCATCAATAGATGGAACAGCTACAGTGCCATTAGAAACATTCAAATGGAGCTCTTGCAGGTTTTGATGATCTTATGAGTAAATTTAAAGAAGTTTATTTCATCTTGCTTCACATCATTTCTTGACACAGATGAAGAGATGCCTCAGCTTACAAACTGTCCCACAGACATCACTGTCAATGTTACTGATAACCGCAGTCAGGCAAATGTGTCTTGGCCAGTCCCAAGCATCTCGGACAACTCTGGAACTTTCTTAGATGTGGTTTCAACCGTCCCAGGCAGTTCCTTTACCTTTGGTGAAACAACCGTTATCTATCGAGCCCTGGATCTTGCTGGCAACACGGCAAGCTGCTCATTTGTTGTGTCTGTAAATGGTAGGTTTTCAAGGTTGTTCTCAATATTCATTGTTTCTTTACTACTGCTGCCACTTGTTTTGGGCTTTAACGCAGTAGAGCCATCATTAAAAATTGAGATGATTTAAATGATGTTAATGTTGCCACTTACGTTCAATCTCTTTACCCACTTGATCATTCTGGTTCATTACCGATTGTGTAAGCTTGTCTGCAACTTGTCTCCTTCCTACAGATCAAACGCCTCCAGTCATATCAGGCTGTCCATCAGACATTAACACAACAACAGATGTGGCTTCTCCTACAGCAACAGTCAACTTTCAATCACCTAACATCACAGACAACCAAGGAACACCAACAATCACAATCAGCAAGCAATCTGGTACTCCATTCCCTGTGGGTCCAACTGTTGTAATGTACATTGCAAGTGATGCATCTGGTAACACTGCTATGTGTAGCTTCACTGTCTCTGTGTCTGGTAAGCCATGATTTTGATCTTGATAAACAAGTATCGTTATAGAATGACTTGACTCATTTCTATCTTGATGTAGTTAATTAGAATAAAAACATATCGGCTCCTGCTGTGAATATATTTTAAATGTCATATTATTCAAGTATGACAGTCATATGGTTAAGCTATGATAAAAGCTTCACGTATCCCTGATATTCAGTTTTGTGTCTTTGACAAAATCATTTGATTTTTATCAATTTTTGGAATTCTCCTTATCTCTCACTGGTTGCCTTGTATTCTAAGGTATAGCTTAAGGTAATGTTTTAAGGTAACCTATTTGGGATGTGAAGTATAATAAAAACAGAATCTTGTTTCATATGAGTTTGTAGTGTCATGCCACTGCCTTCACTTTGGTAAACCAGTGGACTGTAGCATCAGGTGTATGTTGACAATCAGCTTGTAGGATGATAGCAAGGATATAGTATTCTTTTACAATCACTTGTGTTTAAATCCCACTGCTGACACTCGATCTAAGGGTTTTATTTGCCTCAAAATGTAATTGGATATGATTTATTCTTTGGATTTATCCTTCATTTTACACTTCTCATACCCAAGTGCAAGACAGTTTTACCAGTCACACTACAAGTTCTATGAAAGATTTGATGAGTGTATGCAATTACAAATTTTGTCATTGTTTTCTTTCATCAGACGAGGAAGCTCCAGTATATACTGGTTGTCCTTTCAATGTGAGTGCACCAAACACTCTTGGACTAGCCAGTGCTACAGTCAAATGGATGGAGCCAGCAGTCACTGATAACACTGTTGCAGTAACATCCACTCCTGATACCCCATCAGGCAGTACTTTCAATCTGGGTTCTACTACTGTGACGTACACAGCACAGGATGCATATGGGAACACAGCGACATGTCTTGTGTTTGTCTATGTATACGGTGAGTGAGTAGCTTGAGCTGAAGAAAAGGCAGAAAAGTTACGGATGATTTTTTGATTGTTTAAGAATTGCACAAAATGATGGGACCTTTGGAAGCTTTTTTAAGAGGTTCAAAGTTAATGGGCATTTTCTGATTTTAAATAGTATGAAATGAAACATTAAGTTATTTTTTTGGAAACTGCATACATATATAAAACGTTATTGTAAATTGCTTTCTGTAGTAAGAGATCCCTTCTTTTGTACATAATATGAAAGCTCTTTCAGCCTATTACAAGAAAGTGTGTACTTCTGTGAATGCCAGATGCCATTAATGCCAGAAAATTAGAACCAAAAAATGTGAATGACGACACGTAGTAGAGACATATTGAACAATACTTCAAATTTTGAACCGTTATCAAGACAAGCTTCGACAGTGTTTCTCATAACATTCTATTGGTAACATTTTATTTCTGATTTTATTGGATAGATAATGAGCCTCCAAGTCTTCAAGGCTGCCTGAACAGCAGCATAATGCAAGCTACTGATCCTGGTAGTGATGTAGCCACGGTTACATGGACCCCTCCCACAGGCTCTGACAATGACATTACGCCTACTGTCACATCCACGTTCATGCCAGGAGCATCGTTCCCTGTTAACGTTACCTTAGTAACATACACAGCCACAGATGCAGCTGGAAACAATGTATCATGTTCTTTCAATGTTTCAATATTTGGTAAGCTTGCACTGAAACTCAAACATCTTTTCGAGTGGTGCTGTGTTGTGTTGTGTTTAGAAATCTGTGAATTTCATGTTCTAAGGCCATAAAGAGACATGTCAATAATCTGAATTGAATTATTCAATTTCACAGTTCATTGTATGTTGAGCCTGAAGAACATTATCAGCAATCACTAGAAATTGTTTTAAAATACTTCATGCATAACAAGTGCTTGGCACAAATATAGTTTTTATAATGGAGATTTATAGGGAATGTGTGGTATAAATTGAGCCAATATTAATTGTTCATGCATACTAATACCATGAAACATTTTTGTTCTTTAAGATGATGAGCCTCCAATGTTCACATCATGTACCAAAGACACAAGTGCCGTCACTGGAAATGGTACCACTGCCATTGTAAGCTGGACGCTTCCAGTATCTACAGACAATGTTGGTGTAGTAAGTGTGAATGGGACGAATGCACCGGGTGATGCCTTCCCTCTGGGTGTGACTCCAGTGATATACACTGCTGTGGATCAGGCTGGAAACATGGCCCAATGCAGCTTCAATGTCACAGTCTCAGGTTAGTTTTCAGCAATTATGAGCAAACTCAAGTGAGTCGCACTTGACAGAAAGATGTTGATGACTGAAATATTACCAATCTAGAAATTTTTGTTAAATTACCAAATACGGTTTTAAGCAATATCAGTGGTAATTATACAAATAATGGTTACTTTTACTTTGTCCAGATTGTAGTTTTCTATTTTTTTTTTATACTTCATATGGTTGAAAAATGAGATGTTTTGATAAGTCATCAATTCAATGCAGATGTGCTTCTACACCCTTTATGAATAAAAAAATATTTTTCTGTTGATAACAGATATCACTTCACCAGTGATTACTGGCTGTCCCTCAAATCTTGATGTCAATGCACCATCAAACCAAAATGGATCAGTGGTCGACTGGACACCACCTGTGGCCTCTGATGCGTTTGGTATAGCCATCCAGAATTCTACCTATACCAATGGCTCTTACTTTGAGATAGGATCAAGATTGGTGTCATATTACTTTGCTGACCCCAATGGAAATGATGCTACTTGTGACTTTACAGTGACAGTGCTTGGTGAGTGATCCTTTTCAGTTTGGGATTTTATTGCAGATGACACTACTCACATCCATGCAGTTAAATGTATTTCCCGTTTGGATTTTTTAAAACCAAGGGTTTCGCTCTACTCGGAAAACCGGGAAAATCAAGGAATTTTGTTCTCCTCAAATAATGAGAATCCTACACAACTTTTACAGATGTATAAAGCCCGAGTAAAGTTTTGGTAAACATGAATATTTTTGTCTCCAGATATTTCCTTCAAATCCAAATGAAATGAAATATATTATCATGAATATCTTGCACAAAAGATTGTGTGAAAAATGAATGAGTTTTAGAAAAATTGTAACCTAAAATGTGCAAAATATATCAGTATTGTTGTGTAACCCGACACTTATTCAATATTTTCTTTCGTGATATAGGACACCTTCTCGTGCACAGAATCGGATGAAAATTTCTGAATATAATTATTGTGTATACCTTTTTATCATTTTGTCAAATCTCAGAAAAAGCTTGCTTATGCCCGATAACAAACAAAATATGTTATTACTTAGAGTATGAGAGTATGAGTTAAGTATGATTTATCGGTCAAATTCAAATTTTCAATCAGAATCAGTTCGTAACAAATTATGCTTTAGTTCCGAAAGGTGTGTAAGATACATTGTCATGAAAATTATCACATGAAATTCACATTTCTAATAATCGTTACCAAAACTGTACTTGGGCTCTAAGCAATGTCTGCCTCTGATTTTTATCTTTTCACATCTCTTTTTTTTTTCATCTCTTGTAGATGTGACTGATCCGGTCGTGGTCTTCTGCCCATCAAACATCACTGTTGAGCCGGACACTGGCTCTCTCTTTGGTACTGTGAACTGGACAGCACCGGTATTCAGTGATAATTCAGGCAACTTCACAGTTGGTTCTGGACCCATGCCACCAGTCATGTACATGCAAAGTACAAATCTCATTACCATTACCGCTACAGACAATGCTAGCAATATGGGGATCTGTGCCTTTTATGTCACTGTGCAAGGTATGTTGTACAGTTTTCTATCCTCTCATTTGGAGTTTTGAGTGAGTGTGAGTGAGAGGAACGTCTAGAGCACTTTAGGCTCTACAACTACCAAAGGAAGCACCAAATCTTTTGTGAAAAAAAGAATTCATGGTAAATTAATCTTAACCGGTGTACATAATTATAGATCTATCATTCCATATGGCTGTGCACATTCAGATGGGTTGTACCGTGTATACCACACCATTATTGACTTGAACCATTATGATCCATTCCACACTGAAATTCCTCATTTTAAGCTGCCTCTCCTTTTCCTTCTGCTGCAGACACCATCCCACCCATGCTGATAGGATGTCCCAGCAACATCAATGTGACAGCAGATGCGGGTCTCCCAACAGCCAATGTGACATGGTCAGAACCTATGGCAACCGATAACAGTATCGCACCCAATGTAAGCGTGAGTCTTGCCTCAGGAAGCCTGTTCCGCATCACAGACACTAAAGTGACTTACACTGCTACTGACGCAGCTGGTCTCACTACGCAGTGTTCCTTCATCGTCACTGTGAGAGGTGAGGGTCATGTCAAATTAGGAAAATTTCTGGATGCTGTTTGAAAGTTGAAATTGATCACAAGTTGCAGTTAATCGTAAACACCAATCGATCAAAATCAACACTTCATGCAAGACTTGTCAAAAGCACAGACAGTTTGTGAATAAAAAATAATGCATGGTCCATTTTGCAACTGATTTGCAGTTGATTTTCGATCAATTTCAACTTTGTAGCAACACCCCCATTTACTCGGTTTTATTGGAGTTGTCATGACTAATTCATACCTCATGGTCATAGAAATGAATTCGAACTTTCCTTTGTCAGCATTGTAGATAGTCAACGTAGATATTGAGTCAATTTATGTAATATACATCATAAAGTTCCTCCTGACTTAATTTTTTTGAGAACCCTGGTGTGCCATCTCCTTTCCTGAAATCTGTTTTACAAATGCTCATATTCCATTTATATTAGAAAGATTTATCATATAATTGAAAGTATCCTGTCTATTGTGTTTTCAATGACAATATTGTTCAGTATTGATAAAAGGCTAATGCATTTAATAACTTGCAAATTTAAATGATCCTAATGTCCCATTCAGATGAGGAGCTTCCAGTATTCAGAGACTGTCCATCAAGCATTAACCTAACCCTACCAGTGAATGCTAGCATGCTGAATGCTTCATGGACTGAACCAACTGCAACAGATAACAGCCTGACTGTAACCATCAGCTCCTCTGTACCCCAGTACATGCTATTTGGTGTTGGTACCGCGTCAGTCACGTACACAGCAGTCGACCCCTCAGGAAATCAAGCGTTCTGCACATTTGACATTAATGTCTCAGGTAAATATCAATTAGGAGAATTGCAATAATAAAGACAATTGTATTTCTAAAGCCCTTTAAAATTTGCTTCTACATGTATAAGCTGTGTTGTATTATTAGCTGACTATAGCTTGGCTACCGTATTTAATGCATCACTACTTTCGAGCAATGGCTTTCACTTTCATGTGATGGTATAAACTGTATGTATTTATAGAAGTAAACGATTACCAGTAATTTGCCTGTTGCTTTTGCAATCCCGTTTTTTGCTGCACGAAAGTCCCTGCTACAAATAGTTTATGGATGGGTTATGTCATATGGCATTGTCTTTTTTAATTGGGCAACATTTACATTCTCTCTGATCTGCATGTTTGTGTTTGCACAAACTCATTTGCATTAGAGCAATTATGATAAGTTTTTAGATAGACCTTTAATACCCATGTAATTGTCTAGATTTTGTTTCTAATGAAATAGCATTCAATCTATTTCAAATAAAACCTGAAGTATACATCTGTCTGTTAAAATCAGTAGTGTCTCAAGAATACACATAGAAAGCATATCATCTTATCTTTCAACTGATTAGATATGAGTTGGCATGTCTTTTATTTTTGTTATCTTTTCAGATGAAACTGCGCCTGTCATTAGCTGCCCACCAGACCTGGCATTCAGCACTGACACAGGAAGACCTACTGCTACTGTTACTTGGAATGCTATCAATGCCACAGATAATTCTGGCACTGCATTAGTCACATCCTCTATCCAAAGTGGAACCAACTTTGCTATTGGAGACACTGTTGTAACTGGAACAGCAGTTGATCCTTCTGGTAATCAGGTCATGTGTTCATTCACTGTCACCGTCACTGGTAAGACTCTTGTTCATTTCATATTTTATTTTACTAGATATTTAACCTAAGATTATGTATATGTTTATCATGTATATTGTATGTTCCTATTTCACCATATGTTTTACGAAAGGCAATGATCTTGCCTTTATATTGATTTGTTGCTTGTTTTTATTAGTGCACATAGAGCATTATGAGAATAGTAAAAATGCTAACAAGGTGGCCAGCTGTGTGAGTCTCTAATATTTTACAATGATGATATTACTCATTAACTGAGAAAAGTTTCCCCAATTTGGACTTGCACTGTAAAGCTCGTGTGTAAAATTAATAGAATATTTGATGCCTTCCAAGACATTTTAAATGGTCATACTATGACAAATATTGTTTAACAGATGACGAGTCACCACGCTTCTTCACCTGCCCAATGGATATGACCTTGAACCTTGCGACTGATGCTGCAACGAGAGCTGTCACATGGTCCACTCCGATTGCTTCGGATAACACCATCCTCTACACTCTGTCAGTCAATGTGAGCTCTGGCTCTCGTTTTGGTCCAGGCACAACAGTGGTACAGTACATTGCCAAGGACAATTATAACAACACTGATTCTTCTTGCTCGTTTACTGTCACTATCAATGGTAAGATCAACCTTGAATCACTAGATCCATATTATACCAATCCTCAATGTAAATTACTTTTGAAAGATGTTTGCCAATCCCTTAATAGAATGGAATGTAAGATTGATGATGGTGAAAATGATGTCAATGAGGATGACATTGTTTATTGTGAGGTTGATTGGGATGTAGAGGATGACGATGATGATTATGAAGATGATAAGGATGATGATTATTATGAGAATAATTATGATGAAGAGAATAATGACAATGACGAGGGCGATGGCAGTGTTGATGGTGGTGGTGATAATGATGATCCTCCTGAGCAAAACTTGTTTTACTTCTATATAAGTTTTTAATATTATATGGAATTTTGAATACTAAATTAAATTCTGAATTTACTTATATTCCCTATTAATCCCTGCATAGACCTCCAGTCCCCAACCTTCACCAGCTGTAACACAACCACAATCTATCAATCCACTGATGTCAACTCTCCTAATGCAACAGTCATCTGGTCAGAACCAACTGCTGTGGATAATTCAGGCTCTGTTGATGTTACTTCAACATATTCCCCAGGGGATTCTATCCCGCTTGGCAACAACTCAGTGGTGTATACAGCTACTGATTCATCTGGCAATACTGCAACGTGTACCTTCTTTGTTGTTGTTGAAGGTTTGTTTCACATCTTTTCTCACTTGTATATTTTTGATCTGTCATTATTGGTAGCATATTTCTGAATCAATGAGTTCAATGAGTTTTACCACATGCTTTGAATGGTTTGAGATTGCCATCCCATGAATTACCAAAGAGTGTGTTCTGTCAAAATGTCTTCTAAGCAACACTTACAAGGAGTCGAAGAAGAAGATGAAGATGAACAAAAACAAGAGCAATTCTGTATAACACATTTGAGAATTTCAGTTCAGTATTCCTATGAAATTATGAATAGAAATCATGACTGCTGAATTCATCTGTCATATTCACTCTTATCATTTATTCCTTGTAGATACTGAAGCACCTCGCTTCCTTGGCTGCCCTGCAATGATCTTATCTACCCAAGATGCTGGCCAAGTCTATGCCACAGTAACTTGGACCCTGTTTGCAACAGACAACATTGGTGTGGTTAATGAGACCTCTACCATTGCTAACGGCACTCAGTTCAGTCTAGGTAGCACAGAGGTCATATTAAATGCCATCGATGCTGCTGGAAACATTGGAGAATGCAATTTCACCGTGGTTGTACAGGGTATGTTTGTCTTTCAAATCACATCAGAATTCCACAGATACCAAAGTCATATTCTTTGTCATTTACTTTTAGATAAGAGAGGTTCAAATGTTACTAGATATTACTCAGTATTGAAATATTCAATCAAAATGAATTTCACACGTAAAGTGGGCTATAGAGGGACAGTTTCAGCGTTCTTTGGATTGTCATGAAATTTACATACATGTACAATCCAAAGATTTTAGTATTTTGTGTTTTATTTTATGTCCATCGTAATATGTTTAATATCAATCTACATTAAAAATAAAAGTATGTGGCGTCAAGTACGCTGTCGCTCTTGCCCCTAATTTGGGGCAAACAGGGACAATTATAGTTTTTGTTCTTAAAATGCTATGCTCATATAATCATTTGTTCTATTTGGCTCATAAAAAGGATAATAAGTACAATGATGAGTAAGTTTCAATAAATGTGACACTTCAGTGTAAGCTATGCCATAATAAGTAATCAAATGTTTAGTTTAGTTTGTAAGAGTCCATCAAAAAGACCTGAAATATAAACTTATGTTCCAACAAGTCATACAAAATAATATAGATTAATTTTTTTTTTAAGTATTCACCTGCAAGTCGAGGTAAATTTAACTCTGTTGGATTAATAATATTCATTTAGTATATTTAATTTGGTAATACCCAAAATATGATAAACAATAATATTCTATAGAGCATTTTTCAAATGATTTTACCAATTTTAATTTTACTCGTACATGTATACTATTAGTGTATTCGTTTTCAAACAAAAACATTGTGAACCATTACAATGTGGGAAACTAAGAAAAAAAAGATTGTTTGGTATGAGTAAACAAACGCATCCAAAAACAAATTGTATATGATGGTTAAGGGAGATGTAATTTCACTATCTCCTTCTCCTTCTATATCTCCTTCTATGGGCTAAGGTACATGTAGTCTAGATAGAATAGGGTCCAAAGTATGAAATGAGGGGGCAAAATCTTATTCCACGGTTGAGTGAATCACAGACCTCAATGGGGGGGTGGTTTTTTTTTTTTAAATTAAAGGAATTCTTAGCTCAATACTTCCCTAGAATGATTCAAAAAGCCATCTATTAATCCTACCTAATGATACACTCTTTTATCTTACAGACCAGAATGCTCCTATCATCAATGGATGCCCAAGAACCGTAGTTGCCTCACTTCTCCTGAATCAGAACTATTCCATTGGGTTCTGGACACAACCAACCGCAACGGACCCTGGTTCTACTGTAACAAGGACCAGTAATTACCAACCATTGGATCGTTTCCCTGTTGGCGACACTCTAGTCACCTATATATTTACAGATGAATCTGGCAATGCAGCCAACTGTTCCTTCCTAGTTGAGGTGTCTGGTAAGTGAAGGAAACCATTTTCATGGGTTGGTCTTTACTTGATGCTGTTTTTATACATGTCATCATTTGTGTTGCGCAATGATTAGAGCATTCTCCTGAAGCTTGTGCCTGAATAAAAGGTTGTTATATAAGTTTAGAGCATTCTCCTGAAGCTTGTGCCTGAATAAAAGGTTGTTATATAAGTTTAGAGCATTCTCCTGAAGCTTATGCCTGAATAAAAGGTTGTTATATAAGTTTAGAGCATTCTCCTGAAGCTTGTGCCGTAATAAAAGGTTGTTACATATATCTTTTCTCATGATAGGAAGAATAAATGGTATTCTTTATGAGCAGGTAATGTTTAGTGCAGGGTAAATTTACTTTCTTGTGATTTCTCTTGCAGATACGCAAGACCCAGTGATAACTGGTTGTCCATCAGATATCACCGTAGGTCCAGACCCAGGTGCTGTTACTGCTCTTGTCAACTGGACAGAGCCAGTCATCACAGATAATACTTACTCTGTGACGGTCACTCAGAATGAGTACCCTAACACTGTATTCAATGGAGGCAGTGTGACAGTGGTTTACATGGCAACAGATCCATCAGGAAACATTAACACTTGCTCTTTTACTGTCAATGTTACCGGTAAGTACTTTCATCTGAATCATTTTTCTGAATTGAAGTGAATAAAATGGGAAAATCCTATCCACTGAGGCTTGATTAATTAATAATTTTGATTTTGAATTCACTTTTAAGAGAAAGATTATTCATAACAAAATGATAGCTTGCTCGGGACATGGAAATAAATTTACATTTAATACTAACTGGTAGAATAATCGTTTGCTAGCAACAACCATTAATGAGTTTAATTCACTAAGTAATCCAGCGACTGACCTCAATCCAATCTTATTCTTTATCCATTGTAGATAATGGTGCACCTGTGTTGAGTGGTTGCCCTAGCAACATGACAAGCTTTACAGACCCTCTCAATGCCACAGCCCTCCTTTCATGGGTAGAGCCTAGCGCCACAGACAACAGTGGGACACCAAATATCACATCCAAAGTGTATCCTCCAGCCTACTTTAGCATTGGAGAGACGGTTGTGACGTACACTGCAACAGATCCATTCCAGCTAACCGACACTTGCTCTTTCACTGTTAATGTGATAGGTTAGTGCTTGTCCAGTCTTTGAAATCTGGCTCTCTTGGTAGTTTCAGGGTATTATCATTTGATCCATCAATTTTAAGAATATAGTGCATGAAAAAGAAGCGATTCCTTTCATGCATTCGCTCATAAATCAGCAACTGTGCAAAGTGACAAGTTACAGCAGGTTTGTTGGCTTCCATGTAAGCCCACTTTTTGAGGTGTGATCATATAAAGGAGGATAAATATTACATCACTCTTTAGCTTTGAAGCACATAATATTGATATGGTTGAGAATTATTGCATGAGCAAGAAGGACATTGAAACAACAATCATTTTCTTATACCAAATCATTTAGATTGTATTTTGTTCATTTTGTAACCTTGCAAATGATGCGTTTTCTGTTAATTTCAGATAACGAGCCACCTGTCATTACCTCGTGCCCTGCATCTCAAGAGCTAGCAGTGCCTTCAGATTCTGACAGAACCAACATGACATGGACAGTTCCCACGGCAACCGATAACAGCGGTCAGGTCTTTCTCAGTTCAAATATTGATCCTGGAACTGTGTTGACCATTGGAGAGTATACAGTAACTTACACAGCAACTGATCCCGCGGGTTTGACTGACAATTGTACCTTCCTATTGAGTATAATTGGTGAGTTTTATTCTGCTTCATACCATCAGTTGTATCCTGCCTCCTTCTCCTAGAGGGGATAATGACTAAAAGTTGCAGAATAGTTTGAGAGATCGATATCAAACTTCATATTTCATATATGCACGTAAGGGAGGGTCATTGATTGAGCAGAATTTTAAGCCATGTCGAAGGTCATAAAGGGTATCAACATGAAAATTGCTAGGTGTTGTTCAAATTTATAAAGCTATCACACCAATCAGTTTTAAAAATAGGGGGAGTAACAGTGATTATAATATTGTTTCATAAATTCAAAGGTGGTTGAAATATACCCTCACATTGATTCAAGATTTGTTTGATGAATTGGCTAATGCATGCCTGTGGGAGGGGAAAATGACATGAGCTTATTTTGAGGTCATGATTTCAGAGTTCAATGATTTTGTAAACTTTGAAAAAAAACCTAGAAATATCTTGTTCCATGTAATGATAACAATGATGCTATGTACATAACACCAAATCCAGTTTATAAAATATTTTACTTCCTATAGAAAATTGGCTAATTGTGGAGAGATAGCCTTGAGCAGGAAAGAATTTAAGATTAAGCTGAAATGTATAGGTTTTCATAATGTGCCTTTCATTCCACTCTTAATTAATTTTTCTATTTGTTTACAGACCAAACTCCTCCAGTGTTCTCTGACTGTGATCAGACTATAACTGTCAATACTTTCATGGGCCAGCCAACGGCTACTGTTGTTTGGAATGTTTCTGCCACTGATAATTATGGCACACCATCCGTTGTGTCTTCACTGTCATCAGTATACAACTTCCCCATAGGCAACACCACTGTTACATTCACAGCTACAGATCTCTTCAACAACACCAGAATCTGTGGCTTGTTGGTTACTGTTATTGGTAAGTGGCTCCTGTTATTGCCATACACTAGAAATACAGCTGTCATTTAGTGAAAATGATAAAGTAAAGTACACTTATACATTGTGTACTTGATTATTTTAGTTATTTCACAGAAGAAATTGTGAAGCAGTACAAGAATTGATCGAAAGCATTTATCAAAAATGCACTTTGTTGAAAAAGATATTTGTAAATATTGTATGCTTTTGTTTAGGATATATACTAATTATCTGTTCAATTATTTGGCTCCCTTTTTTGTTCATTTACAGATGATGAGAATCCAACCCTGAACTGTTCTGGGGACCTTACAGCAAACACAGACCTCAATCTCCCTACTGCTGTAGTGAAATGGTCTGCACCATCAGCATTGGACAACTCTGGTATGGTCACTACTTCTTCAAATATGTCCAGCGGAACAGCACTCCCTATTGGACAGACAACCATCTCCTTCACTGCAGTCGATGGCAGTGGCAATATGGCCCAGTGCTCTTTTGTTGTTACAGTTATCGGTAAGTCAAAGAAACAAGTTGTCTTTAGTTCATGTTCTTATGTATCATCCCACTTCTTGTATTATAATTCACTAGGCGCTCTGTAATGAATGGTAGCGATTTGATTGGTACAGAAATAGTTACATAACAGATTATAAAGAGAGGTTTATCATTCTTTATTTTTAAATCTGATAACTGGCGGATATGGTTGACTGCAAGGGTTACGTGGTCGACCCTTCCTATCAAAGTGCATGCCTGCCTTATTGAAAGCACAGCTTACGTTGGATTTGCTTTAGATTTGCAGAAAATATGTGTGTTTCACTAACAAAGTAGATCATCTATCCCAGCTCTGACATCTGTCAAATCTCTAAATCATTATCCATAACAGATAACCAAGTTCCAGTGTTCACATCCTGCAACAGCAGTATTACTCGAATGACGGACCTTGGACAGAATTATTCTACTGTCCCGTGGGATATTCCTGTGGCCATGGACAATGATGGTACTCCTACCCTTAACTCTAACTTAAACCCCATGAGCCTATTCTTCCTGGGAGATACCACTGTGGTGTACACAGCAACGGATCCCTCAGGCAATGAGGCAAACTGTTCATTCATTGTTACTGTCATAGGTAGGTTATTTTCCAGCTGTATTCTATAAATAGGTTCATTTATAATGTATGCAGAAGTATGTACTGCTTCCGAGCATCCACCAGTGCTCTGTAATAATGTTGGTCAAATTCTTCTCATTCTAGTGTTTGAGGGCATTAACTCAACCCCCTCTAACAATATGCAGCTCACTCTGCATGAGTAGAATCTCTTGGAATCATGAAAAGTTTTTCAACTTGACGTGAATAACACGGTCTGAATGATTTGTTTTGAAAAAAATTACCTTGACTCGTGCGATTATTCTAATTAGAAAAGTTTGACTTCTGCAGAGTTGACTTTAGATGTATTTGAAGGTCGGTAGAGTTAAGAATGGTTTCATAACGAGATTTAAAATTACATATGTACACTGTATCTGTGGAAAATGTATGTTGTAAAGCATTCAGCTAGTGGCTGCAATTGATTTTTTCTAATTGATCTATTGATATCAACGAAATGATGATGCATTTTATATCTTTGATGGTAGATGGTGAAGCACCATCATTCAGCGGCTGCCCATCAGACCAGGTAGCTATCCTTGGCCCATTGGAATCCTCTCAGAGTGTCAGCTGGATACCTCCTAATGCGACAGACAATGTAATGGTTGATACAGTCACCTCTACGGCTGCACCTGGAGACATCTTCTCTTTTGGAATGACTGATGTTATCTATTATGCCAATGATACAGCAGGCAACAACATGCGGTGTCAGTTCACTGTTGATGTGCAAGGTAGGAAGCCTCCCTGACTTCTTATCAGCAGTTTTTCATGATATCTTGCAGCTAATTCTCAAACAAGATCAAATTATCATAAATCAAAAAAGTACTTCTTTTCCAAATAATGTTTTCAGGAGGCTAGTTTGGAGATCATGGGGGCTATTTTGTCATTAAAACAGATTTCAACGATACATGGAGAACATAGATTGCCCATGAATTGATAATGGAGGCGCTATTTAGATGCATGTGCTTATGTTCACCCGCGTTTTGATTTTTAGAGGGCTAACTGTCCTTCACCCCCGTGTATTTTTTTACACTGTGTATCTCTAAAGTTTATTGCAGACTCTCATGTTTTCAAAAGTTTATGTATTTTTTTTATTTTAGTTTTGTGAGTTTATAGTGACAAAGTATGAAACACACAAAGTTTTTGATGTTTAATATTTTGATGTTCTCTTTTCTAGATGTGACTCCGCCCACACTGGTTGGCTGCGATACCAACATGACCTTCATGTATGATTACACTGTATATTTAGTCGTGAGAGAGAACAGCTCACTCTTTACACCTCCTAATGCCACTGATGCTAATGGTATCCTATCCTTCACTGCCAGTCATACCCCGTCAGATAACTTCACACTTGGTAGTACCAACGTGGTGTATACATTCACAGACAATGCCAACTTGTCCTCAAGCTGCTCTTTCTTTGTCTTCATTAGAGGTAGGTGTTTTCTTCTATTTGTATATAGTGTGCATTCACAAGCTGTGCTCAGTACTTCTGATGGCCTCTTTTCCTCGCTTTTTTATGATTTGTAAAATGCATTGTTGTATGTTCAAATTTGTTGACGGGGTGTATCTATGTTCTATTACTTGCAGTAAATCATTGGTCGTATAAGCATTACATATTACAGCATTGAGGACATCATGATGGTACATGTATCTCCATCAAATAAATTTCCAGATCCATATAAATTATGGTATGATACACTTTGATACATAGAATACTGTCTGGTCTGTGGCAGAGATGCCAGTCATTCCGGAATGTGCATGAGGTTTAGTTTCATAGGAATTTGAGGCTTTCATTGCAAGTGAATAGCTGAGAGTATGGTAA
Source organism: Temnopleurus reevesii (assembly GCA_036244855.1). NCBI lineage: Eukaryota > Metazoa > Echinodermata > Echinoidea > Temnopleuroida > Temnopleuridae > Temnopleurus > Temnopleurus reevesii. Next base: position 42,768 of record BQKZ01003483.1, read on the forward strand.
TTGTTATCCTCTCATTCTGCTCTTTATTCATATTGTAATTTTGATAGGAGATAATGGTGTCTGAATAGCCTTTCAGCATTTCATGTTATCATTTGATGAATTAATAAAGTTGTTGATGTGATCACATTCCATGACCTCTTACATTGCACCAGATGATGTGAAACCAGTGGTAGACTTCTGCCCTAGTGACCTTACACTGGAGTTTAACAGCAACGGGGCCAGTGTCATCTCGGCCAATTGGTCCCAGCCTATCTTCTCTGACAACTCTGGCTCTTTCAATGTGACATCTTCTAACACCAATCCTGATTCATTTGGTCTCGGGAATCACACTGTCACCTACACTGCTCTAGATCCCTCTGGAAATGCAGCAGTGTGCAGCTTCATGATCACTGTTCAGGGTATGTAGACATTGTGACTTTGTGTACTTTCAAACAAAAAGGAATTTTTATTTCAAATGGCACCACATTTCTGGAGAATATGATTCTGTCATGTTTTAACAACAGCAGTGTAGTCTGATATACTACTACACAAAAGAGTAGGAAGATGTTTAATTTTAAATGTTTCTGGTGTTGTCTAGTTGTTGACACATCTGTAGATGTATAGTCTCTTCCATCTATTACATTGTCCTACTTCTGTGTTTACATATTTCTTTTACACTAATGTTTCCTTTAGTATCAGATCATGCAAATTTTTTCTTACCTGTTGATTTTTTTCTTGCAGACACCATCCCACCGACCTTGTCAACCTGTCCCTCAGACTTCAGTCTGGTACTGGCTACAGGCACCTCTATGGCCAACGTGACATGGACGGCTCCAACTGCAACTGATAATGGTATTGTTGCTGAGATTGTCGCATCTCAGAACCCTCCTGTATCCTTGCCCATTGGAACTACAGTGCTTACATACACGGCTCGGGATACTGCTGGTCTGACAGACTCTTGCTCTTTCAATGTCACTATCATAGGTAAAGAAACCACAACCTTGCTAGAGAATTCAAAACAGAATTTTATTTTTAAATGGCTTGCATCTGACTGATATGTTTACCGTTTATTAAGGCATACATGTTTCAATGAGTATACCTGCTGAGTTTCATGTAGCAATGCATTTTTTTAAAACCTTGATGATAAAGACGCCTGCTATCTAGTTACCTATTAAGAAGCGCAGACAGATAAAGAAGAAAAGAAGCTATAAGTATACATATTTGCTCATGCAATGCACCTGAAATTCGATAAGATTCGATAAGAAGAGTCGGCTTTCACATGAGGTAAACTACTCACAATTATGTCAAATGGAAGATCAATAAAACAATATAGAACTAATTGAGGAATGTTCAGAACTTTTTGTGTAATTTTTATAGCATGAATTTGCTTGAGATATTAGGTGTATAGGCACAGCATTGTATTTACAACTTTTTCATTTATCTTTGAGAACAGATGTGGAAAACCCTTTTCTATAACCAACTGCTATTTTAATGTGACTGTTGAAAATAAACATGAATGGAATTACATTGAATATATTTCAATATATATTTATTCTTCTATATTTTTCTTCTTTCAAAACAGATGTAGAAAATCCTGTTCTATCCAACTGTCCTTCTAACGTGACTGTAGAGGTGGGACCCTTTGAAGCATCTACACAGGTGAACTGGACAGAACCAACGGCAAGAGACAACAGTAATAATGTTGGTCTGCAATCCTCACATCCATCTGGTAGCATCTTCTCCATTGGTATCACTAACGTGACATACACTGCTACAGACGGCGTTGGAAACCAAGCTTCTTGCACATTTGAAGTCATCGTTTCAGGTGAGTTGGGTTCTCTTGGGGTATCTAGGATTTGATTTTCGGCGGACTTGCAATAGACACCTTGACGCTCTGTAGCATCCTGTATTGTCCTATAAGCCACCAGTATAGAGTTTTGTGTTCTTACCTTTGTTCATTCTGAAGTAAAACACACGCTTATTTTGATTATAAATTTTTTTTAATTGGTGGAAATTGTTTAGTTCATCAGCATTGTTTCATGCACATCTTGTAAGCAGAATAGACTACACAACTGATATGCAGTTATTTTTGCAATTCTTCACAACTTTCTAGCAACATCTACTACCTTATTCATACAGATTCTGTTAGAATAATGTCTAATATCGTACAAATAATCTCTTGGGTTTTTTTTCCCTATAGACAATGTGTATCCTGTGTTGTCATGTATAGCCAGTATCCAACTGACCACTGATCCTGGTCAGAATTATGCCTCAAACATTAGTGCAGCGGTGAATGCTACAGACAATGCTGGTACTCCATTGGTCAACTCCAACTTGCCTGGAGATGAAGCTGGTGTGGGATCTACCCAAGTGTCTGTCACTGCAATAGATGGCTCGGGGAATCAAGCAACTTGCAACTTTACTATCGTTGTCCGGGGTGAGCACTGGATTTGTTTAATAAATTTCTTTCACGAAGATGGTCATACTAAATCATAACTGTCGATTTCAAGTAAAAAAAAAAATTTGAAAAATTGCTATTTTATTTCTGTTTTAGAAATTTTTCGCAGGTTTAATCAAAAGTGAGATGCTACAATTTTGTTAACTGTACAGCCATTGAACTATAGAACCATAGAGTCTTTGTTTACAATTTCTTGATAAAGAAATCTGCAGTCATATTTATTGAAACGATACAAATTGATTGTGTTTGCACACACAGTCTCCTTTTCTTTCCTCAAATATTCAAATGAAATATTTGTATATTGTCATTCATTTTGTCTCTTACATTTATTGCAGACATTGAACCACCAACATTCGATGCCTGCCCAACAGACCTGTACCTGAATACAACCAACGTAGCCAACTGGACAATCCCCATGCCTTCAGATAACACAGGGGTGATCTCCAGCTCAGTCTTCTCTCATGAACCTGGTGTGTTCCCACCAGGCACCACTGTCATCAGCTACAATGCTACTGATCAGTATGGCAATGTGGGAACATGCCAGTTCCTTGTCACCATTGACAGTAAGTGAAACAATTTCATATCCTGCGATGGTTTATGCAGGGATGTCAATCTTTCCGCAAAATGTGTAATGTCAAAATTGAAACATGAACAGTGCAACAGCTGAACACGAGTGAGAGCTACCATGGAAACAATATGTTCATGATAACAACATATATATATATGAAAATACAACTCCTGCATATTCCTAAACGGTGAGCAGCAGAATTGTTATGATCAGTTGCTAATATCCTTACAGGAGCATCGCTGATGATTTGATATTCTTCTGGGTGTATTTCATTGAAGCTGCCAATATTATTGTATTGTTTGTCTCACAAATTTAAATCTTGATTCTCTGCCTTGTTTTTGCCTTACAGACAGCAGCGCTCCAATGATAAGTGGCTGTCCTTCAGACATCACAGCCAATGCCTCTCTAGTCACGTACAATGCAAACGTGTCATGGGTTGAGCCTGTACCAGCGTCGATGGTTTTGCTGAATGTGACCCAATCACATTCACCTGGAGATACATTCCCTATTGCTACAACAGAGGTGACCTATCAATTCACTGACAGCGCAGGATTCTCAACATCTTGTGTCTTTGATGTCACTGTCATACGTGAGTTTCTTTGAATTTACTCCGAATCCTGACTAGTTCTAGTGCAATTTTGTATGATGGGAAGTCAAACATTATACAGATTGACTCTTCCTCTTATGAATTGTTACTTGCAATTCAGATGAATAGATGTAATGCGCTTAAATTGATGCTGTGTAAGAACACCAGAGAGTCAAATACATCTTAGAGTGCAGTAAATTTTCAGTTGGAGAAAATTTAAAGCATTTTGGCATTACATTTATACATTTATTTCTACCTATTTAACATGCACACATTTGTGATAGATGTCAACATTAAATAACTGAAAACATTTTAGGAAGGGCTCTGATGAAATGTTAATTCCCTGGTATATTTTGTCAAACAATACACTTCATTGGCAGGTAGAATCGATGGAACCATTACCAAAGGTTTTACAACAAAAGTTGTAAGAAAGTGGCTATTTTCTCAATTCATGTGCTCCCTGATGATTTTTATAGAAGTTGGATTAGGACAATTAATGTCACTTCTTACTTATGTTCATGTTTGAGAATGCATCTGCCCATCTAACGTGATTTCTCATTCATTCTTTCAGTTCAAGCTGATACCGTTCCACCAGTTTTTGACTTGTGTCCTAGCAACTTGACGGCATACACAGCGGTAGGCAGCACCAATGCATCAGTCATATGGCCTGAACCCATTGCATCGGATACTTCTGGCCTACCTGTAGTTCTTGCCTCCAACTATGTCATTGGAAGCATCTTCAGTGTAGGCGTGTACACAGTGCAGTACAATGCTACAGACACGTTCGATAATGCTGCTACCTGTGAATTCACATTTTATCTTATTGGTAGGTTACATTTATTATTTATGTCAATCAGTTGATAGAACTTTTAATAAATTCCAATAATCTGGTATAAGTGAAATAAGAAATATCTTTGAAGAAGTTTCCATATCATTTCATGCAATCTGTCAGAGACATGAATAACGCATGGTCTATAATGCACTCTACGGGGTTATGTGCACAACAAATAGCTAAATTAGCTGCAGGAAATTAGCCACAAAAAATTAGGCAAGGTGGATAGACCTACTTGACCACTCTTGTGCCACTTCACTCGTGGTTCTCTCAACTGCAAATCTTTTTTTGATTTTTTGAAAATGTCATGTTTGATGGAGTTCATATAGTCCAGTACTAGTTCATCAATAGAACATTCATTCATTTTTATCATAGGGAATAGGCCTCTAGATCTGACATTACCAAAGAGATAAAAAAAAGCATGACCTTACAGTACCAAGCATGAATTCATACATTAATTGGTTTTACTAATCTATACATCTTGGTACACCTTGTGAGGATGCACAGTAATGAATGTGATTTTATACTCCGCTAACCATTCAAACAATTTTCGCATCATTTTTGAAGAGGACTTTGCTCCTGTGTTTGAGAACTGCACTGCAGACATCACCCAGAATACTGAAGTAGGTGTTGTCTATGCGAATGTGTCTTGGACACCTCCCGTAGGAAGTGATGCTAATGGTCCAGTAACAACTACTTTCAACTACTCTCCTGGAACTGTCTTTATGCTTGGTCACACTTCTGTTGTGTATGAGGTCACAGATGAAACAAATAACACAGCAAACTGCACCTTTACGGTCACTATTACAGGTATTAATATGGTTACAATATTGCCTTGAGACTTGATGAACTGTCAAAAATACTTATGGTAGGGAGAAGGCCAGGATATAGTTTCAGGTTTCGACAGATCAGGAAAAAGATCAGGATATGGGTTACGTTATTGATTTACAATGCATGCCACAATGCCCAATCACAGATTTTCCTAAAGGTAATTCATGTAGATAGGATACAAAGTCTTAGTTTACTCATATATGGACAGAGCTTTTTGTAAATAAATCTTAATCTTTGATGCCATTATGTGTTATTGACTCACCGACTACTTGGACTGGGCCCTCCCTGTAAAAAAGTGTGTGGAAATTTCAGAATTCATGAGTCAATGGGTTGAATGGCATAAATTTAATCTAGATGAAGCATCATTCAAAACAGAATTTTTTGAAAAATATGTTCATTTTGTTGCCAGCCTCAGGTACACAGTAATTTGCTACATTATAACTGTTTTAAAACCAAAAATCATATCTTATCTTTTCTAATCTTGTCTGATGTTAAATGCTTTCTAGAATGTGGAGATACTGCCAAAAGATCATTAAAATTTGACTTTATGGATTCATGAATTCCTCTGTGAAAGCTCATCTCACATCAATACAAATAATTCCTTAACATTGTCTTCATTTCAGATGGTGAGAATCCCACTTTCAGCTTCTGCCCATCCGCTATCACCGTCTACGTTGGAGCAAATGATTCGACAGGCATAGTGTCCTGGATGGAGCCAGTCGCTCAGGACAATGTGGGTGTAGTGAGTCTAGTAGGGACATTCACACAAGGAACCTTCAATGTTGGAAGCCAGTCTGTAGTCTACAGTGCCCAAGATGCTGCTGGCAATGAGGCCTTGTGTACATTTGCAGTTGATGTGATTCGTAAGTATTGATGGAGTAGTCTTAGTTTTGTCTTGTTTTGTTGGTTTTCATTTTTCCTATCAAGTAATGAATCATTCGAGACCTAAATCTGAACAAAGTTTATAGTAAAAAGAACTGCATCACTATTGATTCATTTATTTATAAGAGTACTATATCAATGACCCAACAAAGGACTGAACAATACTTAGTTTATACAGTTCTACTGATTATCATTTAGCCTAGTTAACACCCACATAAGAGGATGAGGATATCTTGGGTCAAGGTGTTTAGAAATGATCAATCACCTCAGAACTTCAGTTTTGATGATAATATGAACTAAAATCCATATGCAAGGTATGCTTGTACTTGTAAAATATTTGGAGTTGTGCTGAAATGGTGCTAATGTGACAATATTGTAATTTGTACATTTTTATTTTCTAATCTGCCTAACAGAGGATCAAGTCCCAGTGTTGACATGTCCTAGTGCCATCACGCAAGCTACGGATGCTGGGGTGAGCACTGCTGTTGTATGGTGGAGTGAACCCTCTGTGGTTGATGATCGTAATAACGTTACCGTCTCCACCACCAACTACTCGCCTAATGACACCTTCCCACTGGGCTCAACGACCGTTGTGTATACAGCCATTGACATCGGTGGCAACTCTGCTTCCTGCTCTTTCACTGTACTTGTACAAGGTTTGTGCATGAACTTCATAATCCCTAATTAAATCTCTACTTGAGTAGATTTCTATTTTTAGATATTCCTCCTAGCATTCTCTACAACTGTATTGAAAAAAAATAATTATTGAAATTATTTTCTTATGTATTTCATTGTTCTATGAATTTCTTGTGTATTTCTTTGTTTTTTCATCTTTAGTTTTTGTTGTTTTTTACTGATATTTGTTGCAGACATTATTTTAGGCATAATGATTAAAAAAATGAATTAATTTGAGCCATCAAAAGTCACATTATTAATAGTTTTTATGATATTTTACTAAAAACACAATTTGCATTGACTTTGTACACAAAATCAAGTATTTTAGTAATTTTGGGGCCGACAGATTTTTTTCAAATGGACGTGGCACAAAAACGGTATACACGGGCATGGCGAATTTGGTCGATTAGCGCGATACTTGGAAGTTAAAAGTCCTGACACGTCGCAAAATATTTGTGCGCGTTCGGGAGATAATTTGCGAAATGTTGAGGGAGTGGATTCCACCCCCCCCCCCTCGGCCTGATTAGGGTTAATGCTCTACATGTGTATGTTGGATACATGTCAATTTTGGATCAACACGTATTGCTCTTGACTAATCACATATGTCGCAGCCTCATCTTGTTTATTATTATTCAGATTTGGGTTGTAACATACCATTTTGATGTCATTTCTATTTCTAGATGAAGAGAATCCAGTGATAAGCAACTGTCCTGGTCCAATCACAGACTATGTTGTAGCCTCCTCCACTATAGCTGTAACCTGGACGGAACCCACAGCGACAGATAACGTCAATGTGACTAGCCTTTCAGCCAATGTACCGTCTGGAACTTCACTAGGAGCGGGTGTAACTGATGTGATCTATACTGCTGTGGATGCTGCTTCCAATTCAGCTACGTGTACTTTCCGCATCACCGTCTTAGGTGAGGAAGTTTATTTTAATGCCTATTTCTTATATAATTCATAGTAAACATAAACCACGGTTAGACAGCGAGTCCGGGGCTAGTTTAGCCTAGACCAGGGTCAGCCCCAGGCTAGCTGCCTAACTGCTCCAAAGAGACCTTACCCGACCTTAGCGAGTTTGTTTTCGGTCCACCTATTGGGATTGACCAGACCCGTACAGTGGTCGAGCTCAGGCCCGCTGGGTAACCGGGCGGTAGACCGATGGGCCCGCTTTTTGCGTTTTTTGTTGACGTCAGTGGATATGTTGACAGATTTTCTATTCTGTTTCTTTGAATACAAAGACATTCAACAAATTTCATCCAATCTCTTCCTTTCCATCCTACACCAAACAAAATTCCTCAATATTCCCGCACATTCATCCATTTTCAAAGGATACAAGAAAAGGAACAATTAATTGAGAAAATATTTAAAGACGAAGCGGGTAGAATCATCCATGGAACTGTAAATGTGATACGGATTGACCCATTGTTGACAGATTTCTATTGTGTTCGTACCACCAATTGTTTGCATGGAAAGCGGTACAACTCCCGTTCAAAACGAGCACAGTTGTTATACGAAAGTGGACCTAGTGCGGACCAGACCTGAGCGGTTAGACAGCGAGTCCGAGCTAGGCCAGATCCGACCCTGGTCTAGCTGTGTAACCAAGAAAAACGGGCCAGCCCGTGGGCTGGCCCATACCTGGCCTAGCTAGGCTATCCCGTTCTGTCTTACCGGGGTTTATGTTTGCTTAATCATTATCCTTATCTTGACTCATCTCAAGAATAATGCTCTAATATCTTACTCTGCTCAGTTCCACTCTTGGTGCAAATGCAAATTTTCTTCATACCTTTTACCACACCTTGTAAACCTGTATATTGACAGCAATCTTTTATTGGGTACATGTAGTTATGTTAATGTGGTAAAATGTAAGGTATCAGCAAAATAGGATACTCCCTGACATGAAAAATGTATGCCTGATTAAAGGATATAAGTACATTCTTCAATCGCCTTTTGAATGATAGACTATATATTATATTCTGTTCTTGTCTCAACCGCCCCCCCCCCCCCAATACAGTGGACACACCTCCTGTGATAACCTACTGCCCATCAGACATCAGCCAAAATACAGACACAGGAAACGCTACAGCAGTGGTAACCTGGTCCATGCTGACTGCTACTGATGACATGAGTGTTGACAGTTTAACATCAGATTATGAATCTGGTTCAGCCTTCCCAATAGGCATCACACCTGTGACTGGAACAGCGACTGATTCTGCTGGACAAACCACCACCTGCGTATTCGATGTCGTCATCTCTGGTACGTTATAGTCCATCAATATTGCTCACTTTGTGGAGTAAATGTATACAAAGTTGTATTGTGAAATCATGATTATTAATGCCACATTGAATATGTTTGCTGATTAAAGAACGCCAGGGATATTTGCTTTGTGGGGTTCAGAATAATAATATCTGTCATGTACTCTGCAAGTTATTTCTATGTCATAGCACAAATGAGCCTTGGGTCTTTGGCACCTTTCCAAAATTCTAGATCTGGGCATGTTTCACCAAATCGCTCTTAAAGTTACACACGACATTATAAGAAAGACTGGAGTATGTTAACGAGTGCAATACGCATAGAATTCTCGTCCATTCAGCACAGGAACTGGTACCAGTCATGTCTAAAGTTGTTTTGATAATGTTTTGTTACTTGGTGAAACACCACCCTGATGTTAGATAATATGGAGACCTGAACATTTGCAAGTATTTCACTTTGTTGAAAAACAGACTTGAGGTTCACCAGTTGCATGATTTTCATTTCTCAGACCGTGAGCAACCTACAATCGTTGACTGCCCAGCTGCAGTGTCGGCTATCATCGGCCCCAATGAGGCAATGACTTCAGTGACATGGACACCACCCACTGCCATGGATAACTCTGGAGTGGTTACATTGACTGGGACAGTAACTCCTGGGATGATGTTAGGTGTTGGTATCCAGCCTGCTATTTACATCGCCATTGATGCATCAGGGAATAACAAAGTCTGCTCATTTTTAATCACAGTATCGAGTAAGTGTAATGTTATGGATCAATTTGAAAAGAATATCCCAGCTGTATGTGCACAAATGCAAATATAATTATAGATATAAGAATAATTCTCAGTAGTCATGGGATAAAGAGCTGATTTTTTAGATTAATTGAAAATGCGCTTTTCTTACCCAGTGGCCTTTATTGCTGTTTCAATCTGTGGCCCTTATAAATAGGTTCATTGCACTTTTTTGCACTCTTTTGGATGTCATGATATTCCAGTTCACAATTGACTGCACCTCAACAACCAGTACAACATCAGAAATTAAGAGGAAATCTCAGATATTTTCTTTGTTATCTAGTCTCTGTCATTTCCTCTCATTCTCTATACAGATGACCAGCCTCCTGCAGTTAGTAATTGTCCTCTTGACCAAACGGTGAGCACTGATGCTGGTGTTAACTATGCCACCATCAGTTGGCTGGAGCCAACGGCCATAGATGATACAGGCAATGTAACCGTGTCCATCTTACCCGCATCTACCCAGTACCCGATTGGATCCACTCCAGTGGTGTACACCTTCACAGATGAGGTCAACCAGACCAGTACATGCTCATTCACCATCACTGTGCAGGGTAAGCAATTCAATTTCAATTATTAGTAGAGTTTGGGGGTATTGTTCAAAATCAACTGCACATCAAATGTAACTCTACAAAATGTAATGTTTTTTTTTCAATTGTGCATGGTATGTGCATTTAACAAGACGTGCATAAAACAGTCATTTGAATGGCATGTTCCCATCAACTGCAACTTTTTAACAGCACCCTCTGAGTTTTGTCTGATCAGTTTCAAATATTTCCATACCTTACAAGAAACGCTACCAAGTGAAAAAGTCCCCTAGATTCCCCCCTTTTCACTAGCTTTGTGTATATAGGAGTGCAGAGCTCTAACTAGTATTTCAGTGGATTAGGTCCTCTGTCAGATTAGGAGACTATTTTACGTATTGACCTCTAGAGTATGTGAGTAATAGAAATCCATTTGGCCGTGTATATTTGTTGCTTTTTTTACACAAATTATGTTGATGTTTTGAAAAATCGCATAATTTTGATCTACTTGTACATGAAAAACCAACATTTTGTATTTTGTAATGTGCCTGAAATAGATTTAATGAATGAAAATTATTCTCCGGGGAAAATAAATTCGTACTGATATCACTATCCTCTTTTGTTTGATTCAATGATCATTCATTCTTTTGTTGCTTTCTCCAGACAATGAAGATCCAGTCTTCACCAACTGTCCAAGTGACATTAATCTCTTTTTGCCTGCATCTGAGTTGCCAGTGGTTGTCAACTGGACGCCACCAACGGCCACAGACAACTCTGGTAACTACACAATGTCAGTGAACTTTGAACCTCTGACGTCATTCAATGAAGGGACCCATGGAATCAGCTACACGGCTACTGATGCCAACAGCAACACTCAAGTCTGCATGTTTTCCATAACCATCACAGGTTAGTCAACTGCATGATCTCTTTTGTCATGGAAAATATAACCAATTTTCTGACTGGATGTCTAGTCTTCATTGGATATGTATGCAAGAGGAAAGCTAGTCTACCACATGATGTATTCGCTTCAGAATTATCAGTATTCTTTTTCTCTTTGCTGCTCTATAATTCGCTTAAAGAAAACATTGAATTTCAAACCACTGTTGTAGCATGATAGGGATAAATTACCTGCCCTCAAGCCCTTCTTTCATATGGGACACAAAAATCAACAAGTTTGAGAATGTTTCAATTTCTACTTAATATAATGTAATTTAATGTAATTGATGTTTGATCCTTACTTTATTTCTGCATGTTTAGTGGATCAGCCGCCAGTATTCACGTTCTGCCCAGCTTCAGTCAGCGCTTCAACGGATCTTGGTCTAGCCACCACGACAGTGACATGGTCTCCTGCCAAAGCGACAGATGATAATGGCACTGTGACCCTCACATCAGACTACCAGTCAGGAGATAGCTTCAGTATTGGCACAGTGCCTGTCACATATACGGCTACAGACTCGGCTGGGTCATCATCAACCTGTACATTTGATGTGACTGTTAATGGTATGTAGAGCAGTATTTGGTAAAGAATCTTAACAAATCTACTTTTGAAAGTTTCACAACGATTATTACCCAGTCACTGGCTGGATCTTTAGCTCTTTCTCTGTTTGTTTGGCAAACACATTCTTGAACAAGCACAAGGATCATTATCTCCAATTAGCATATTTACAATAAAGTGGCAAATGTGGGAAATTAGTTTTATCTCTTTTAACAATCTCTTCTCTCATTGACTTTAGTTCTATAGAGTTGACAATGAATATCAGCATAGAAATAAGGAATCTATTATTTGGTGAACCCAATTATGTGCAACATTTGACCCATTAAATGATTAATATGTGTCATGGAGGATAAGATTTTATTCATCAACATTCTTATCTTCTTTTCAATCAGATGAAGAAAACCCAGTGCTAGTAAACTGTTCATCGGATATCACCGTGTTTGTGTATAACTCCTCCGTATCAGCCATTGTCACATGGACTGAACCAACTGTCACAGACAACTCAGGGGAAAGCATCATGGCAAACTCCATCCGGTCTCCAGGAAGTGCCTTCAGCGTTGGAAGTGTAGCAGTGCTCTACTCAGCTACAGACTCCTCTGGAAACACAAATACCTGTAGCTTTGGTATCATTGTACAACTGGCTACTAGTAAGTGTCAGGCGAGGAGATTGAGGCAAAAATTTAAATGATAATCACACATCAACTGAACTAAAGAGAGAGGAAAAGGGACAGCAATAACATTGTGATTAAAACTTGTTAGATAATCGCTATTCATCAAAATAAAAGAATTAAGTAATTACATTTTATAGCCATAGAGGTTGTTCTCAAATCGGGCAGGTATAAATGTTGACTGTTTGCTATTGATATATTGCTTCTAATTCCCTATGTATTTTATTCAGAGAAACTGCTATTTGTCTCAAAATGCACTGTAGTCCTTATACTGTTCCAACCGTGTCTGCTTTCCCAAGGTTTGAAAGTAATGCCACTAATACAGTTTCTTTTTGACTGATACTAAATGTTGTGCAACGTTTGTAATTTAATTTGCAGGTATCAATACATATGAAGCTAGCTTGAAGTTGAACATGATTCAAGGACAAATAGGCCCTTTCACCACAGACGAAGTGTCAAACAGTTCAATTGGTCTAACAAGTGATGTAAGTAACAACTCTTCCGACTTTCATTAAAAATGAATCAATGATTTGAGATATTTAGATAATTAATGTTATGTATGTTATGCTTGAGTAGTAAAAAAAAAAAATCATTGAGGTCCACATAGAAAATGAGTACACTGAGAAAATTCCAAGTATGACCAGGTTTTCAAAGCTATTTCTCAACAGAAAATATCATGGATTGTTTAATGGATATTCATTCTTTCTGTTTTCTACAGCTGGAGGTCCTATTCCGACAGAGCTCTGCCAGCACTTATTTTGCGGGCATTATCATCACTTCAGCTGAAGTGGATCCAAATTCTACCCTCTCTGCCGACGTTTCGCTCACCCTTTACTTCATGACCAATGTAGCCGTCACGGTGACAGCAATAGAGGACGCATTTGATACTTCACTCAACAATAATACATTTGATGTCAACAATGGGGTGGCCCAGGCCAATGACTTTTACATCGGTAAGTAACTTGGAGCTGTTCTTTCCTGCAAATCTACTCGTTTACCCTCCATGAAAACAGAAATATGTTATTTTGTCCATGTTTCCACATAGGGACAGGAGCCAAAATGTAATGTTGTATCATCATTGTAAAACATGTTCTTCAACATAGTTAACATGCTCTTTAGTAGGATGCCGTTTGGAATTTATTCATTTGAACGTCATTGACATGTACAGCCGACATTTTGTTCTGATTACATTTTTTTCATACACATTGTGTTATATCAAACAAATTATACAAAGTAAAGAAAATATAAAAGATTTAGTAACAATAATGAAACAATTGTATATGAGATTAAATAAATATTTGACAACAACAATTTGTTACAATACACATCGAATCTATACAATTAATACATATTTATAGGTCAAATTTAAACAATTACAAATGATCATGGTTTGTATGTGTTATATAAAGACCCCCGAACAGTAAAAGCGGTTTCTTCGAGCCGTTTGAAATGTTGCTACGACTGTGTTTCTTTTTCCTCACACTGCCCTTTTTGGTACAGTCTCTTTGTGAGATTACAGATGATGTGTGTTTCAGCAACAAAATCTAATTCTCGAGGAATTCTTTTGTTTGACTGGGTTGTAGCATAATTCCTGTTTTAATCTCTCCTCTCCCTTACTTTGTCCTAGCTCCAGGCCCATGTTCAAGCACACCATGCATGAACTCTGGTATATGTACAGCTGTGGATAGAGTGGCCTTTGAATGTATGTGCACTGCTGCGTGGATGGGTTCAATCTGTACATCAGGTCAGTACTTTAACATCTACTTTCCATCTTCATTTTGTTCGGATTCAAAGCTTTCAGGAAAAGCAAATAATACAAGTAAAATAACGAAGTAAAGATAATCGTGCAGTATGGAATCTGAACACAAACAGATTGTACAAGTTGATTTCAAAGTGAATACTAAATTTGTTGAAATGCAAAAGGCATAGCTTTATTTTGTAGAGAAACCAAAAAAAGTGAGCCCGTCATTTATACAGTCACAAATGCCTTGCTCAACACACTCACAAAACAAATGCACACAAACATCCATACATGCAAATATACATTCAGAACAATGCAGTTTTGCAGAAATTGTCAGGTTCTTTTATGTGTCTTCTTACTTATCAGCCATGAATACATGTTAGAGAAGTTTGAATAATATCCTCTTTGCAAAATGATATGAATTGTTAAATTAATGGTTTGTGTTTCATGTAGAGTATTGATAATTCCAAACCAGGACACTGCTATGTAGGGTAAATGATAACCAAAGAAATATGTCAAACCAGCCTCCTCTCATAGATGAATCTGCTGAAGGGAAATGTTTGAACTGTGATCACAGTTGTATCAAATATGCAGTAATGTTTGAAGGTGTCAAAGCCTTGTGTTGTATTTTTATCACTGTCTTGTCTTTATACTCTTCTGTCCTTAGATGTGGATGAATGCTTCACGCAACCTTGCGGTGAAAACCAAGATTGTGTGAATACTATAGGAAGCTTCACTTGCCAGTGTACACCAGGCTTTGCCCTTGTTAATTCTGTTTGTGTGAAAGGTAAATATCATTCATTGTTCTGTTGATTTCATCAATAAGGCTTTTACTTTGGCAAGATTTCGAGCATAGAGGAAGAATAATTGCATATTTTTTAGAAGAAGGTTCATAGGAATATTTTCAGCTGCCGAGTAAATTCTGCTGTAAGAATATGTTGGCTTGTTTCAATGCTACCTGTTTACTTTTACTGGTATTCCCAGATACATGAGATGTAAGAATTTATCAACAATGTGTCATTACAGCCTGTTTATCCTAGAAATCAATTTCGATTCATCATATATTTTATCCAATAAAATTATCAAGAAATAACATGTGTTGCTTCCATATGATTTACTTTAGAATTGTGTACATTTTCATACTTTTCAATTAGGTAGTTATCTCAATTGGTACATTCCACTTGGCATCTTTTTATAGAGTGCATAATTTGATACCACAAGTATTCACAATAGATTGAAGCATAGGATGAATAACTTTTTTCATTTGTATTTCAGTTGCAACCTCATTGGGAGGTGCCTTTGACATTGAGCAAATAAACGGAGAGACTGCAATCTTTACGACTGATCTCAATAATCCAACCTCGCCTGCTTTTACAAGTCTAGAACGTACTGTCACTGATGCAGTAAGTCTTTTCATTTCAAAGTTACAGTGATTTAAAGTCAATTGTTATTTACTTCAAAAATTGCATGACCCTCTCTTATCTTTTTGCTTTGTTCCCCTGGACAATGCAAACCACGAACACAATTACAACAGACAAAAACCATTCCTTAAATACAACCCCACCAATTCCCTGCCTCTGCCTGCCACCGCGAGGTGGCGCCCTATGGCTAAGCCTCCATTTTGATCGCATATTTCTCCTTCGCATGCTAGAAGACAGACGTGGAATACAATCGCTCTCGGGTGAGATCAATCCTTGCGTTTTTTCTACATGTTCAGACATTAAATCTTGCGCTAAATAAAAGCCTTATACGCCTAGAGTTATTCTGAGACGGCTTATATGGTTGTGCCACCCTTCTTTCTGTAAAATAAGAGACGTTTTATAAGTCAAAACGTTAGTAATTATCAACCCGGGCGCCTCCCGTTTATGTATACAGGTTGTGTGTGTTGCGTGTGAGCGATGACACCATACGAAGTCGCGTCACTCTGACGCCTCACCGAGGCTTGGGGGGTTGGTTTAAAGAAGGGACGTCCTTATATTCATTGTGTGTATGACTCTGACTAGCTAAAATCTGTACTTTAATCAAAATTTTGTACGTTTTTGGTGGGGAAAGCCGACCACGTGCGTTACAAATTAGTAACGCCACGTGGCAGTAGTTTTCCGTCCCGGACGCCATTAGCAGCCGGGTAAGGGGTCAACGCC
>BQKZ01003483.1:59564-70463 GCA_036244855.1 Temnopleurus reevesii
GCGCTCTCCTAACACTCGCCAGCCGCCGTCCGCCAAAATAGCGGACTTGCAACAAGCTAAGTTACTCACAGCCCACCAGTCGGTGGACCTAGTAAGAAACAAATAAATAATAAAGAAAACTACCTCAGTTTCTTCTCGGCTCTTCCTCGAAGAACCAGGTAGAAACGTCTCCCCAACGGGGAAGCAACGGGCGCCCCAAAATCGGCGCAGTCGTTGCGTGGTTTGTTTTCCTATATGTACAGATCGTCGGCCAGCCAGACCTTCGGGGCAAGGTCTCGTCTCCCTGCTCGTCCTGTCTCCCGACTATCGTCGCCAACATGGACGTATCAGATCTGTCCCCGGGCAACACCGACCCGACGGGGTCCGAGGTAAGCCTGGAGTCGCAAGTACCGTTGCTAGCGGGCACGGTACGGGGTCGGGAGGTGGTCCGTCCGCCTCCCACAAGGCAAGTCAGCAGGAACCCCCTGCCCGCTTGGGGTGCGGGTCCTCGGAGCCTCCCACTAACGTGGGGTGCAGCTCCGTCGAAACCCCCTAGCGCGCGGGGAGCGGGTCCTCGGAACCCCCTATGCGCACGGGGCGCGGGTCCTCAGAGCCTCCCACTAACGTGGGGTGCAGCTCGCTGGAACCCCCCGAGCGCGCAGGGTGCGGGTCCTACGTTCCCCCCTAGGCGCACGGGGCGCGGGTCCTCAGAGCCTCCCACTAACGTGGGATGCAGCTCGCTGGATCCCCCCCCCCGAGTGCGCAGGGCGCGGGTCCTACGTTCCCCCTCTGCGCACGGGGCACGGGTCCTCAGAGCCCCCCACTAACGTGGGGTGCAGCTCGCTGGATCCCCCCCGAGTGCGCAGGGTGCGGAACAAACGCTGGCATACCCAGTTCGGGTTGGGATCCGAGCGGCACGACCAAAACAGTGCCTAGCAGCGCACCAGGCCCTAATAGGCCGGTAGCACCGCTACCCACCGGCTCAGAGTACGGAACACCAGGCCCCAGAATGTCTCATCATTCAAGGGCCTAACCGTTCGGCAGGCGCCTACAACTACCCGTACGGGCACCCAAGGCCGTCGCCTCGATACTCGAGCCGACCCGAAGCCGGCGCCTCTCTGGGTTCCCAGATCCGAGGCACGCCAGCTACCCCGACCCACGGTGGTCGGCGCCTCTGGCGCCGCACCACTATTGGTCATGGCCCATACCCCGCCGACATGCAGGGGTACTGGCGCCGTGACCAGCCCGGGTCGAGTGGGCAAAGCCACGCGACTAGCCGGCGCCGGCCGCGAGTCCTATGGGCCCCCTCCGTCGCCACCCCGACCTCGGGCTAGACAGCGAGGCATCGGTATCCACGCCCCTCGCGCCAGGTCGCTCCCGCGACTCTTGTGCGAGGAGGCAGTGGAGTGAATCCGACACAACCCCGGTGGTGTCGGACGGCCGTGCCCCTCCCGAAGTTTCTCCCGCCGATACCGGCCGCCGGCGAGCCAACATCGGCGGAGGAGGAGTTGACCAGCTCGGAGTCCCTGGACGAGAGCTCGGACGACCAAGCACTGACCGAAACCGCCCAGACGCCTGCTGACCTGCCAAGAACGGCGCTCTCGCCAATGGCGAAGTACATGCCCGAGGCAGCGAAGCAGAGCACGCCGGCCCAGCCAGCCGGCGGCTGCGTCTTTGGGGCGACCCCGCCCGCTAAGCCCCACATTTCTCTACCGGAGGAATTTCGGGAGGCGGTGCGGGCCGAGCATAGTGCCCGTTCCTCCCTGATAAGACCGCTTACAGGCAGGAGGATCGGGCCCGGTCTGACATTCGATAATGACACGACCGACGCTCCCTTCCGTCGGCAGGACCTCCCGCTACCGGGTCCTGCCGTTCCGGCTAGACACGCTCGCCTCCATCCTCCCCTCCCTCCGGGCGGGAGATTGGGCTATGTCCCTCGACCTGGCAGACGTATTTTGTCATGTGCCCATCCACCCAACGTCGAAGGGACCTGCTTGGCTTCTCCATCCTGGGACGGACCTTTCGCTACAAGGTCCTCCCGTTCGGATTGAATCCGGCCCCGTGGGTCTTCGGTCGAGTGGTACGTGCCCTCGCAGCATTCCTGTGAGAGGGGGACTCCGGCTCCACGTCTACTTGGACGACTGGCTACTCGTAGCCAGCTCCCGGGACCAGCTGGAAGCTCATGCTGCCACCCTGCTCCAGTGGACTCAGAGCCTGGGCTCTGTGGTGAACTGGGAGCAGTCAGACCTCTCCCCTCACACAAGCCCATCTATCTTGGGGCCGAACTGGATATCACCGCAGAGCGGGCCCGTCCGAGTGAGGCCCACATCCAGGACATCTCGAGCTGCGCCTGCCAGCTTGGCGTCCTGCCCAGAGGTGGCGGATTTTCTGATTTGGGGTACATCCGCCCCCGAGGCCGCCTTCATTGCGAAGAATCAGACGGACACCTCAGTGCTGGTGAAGATTTTCCTGAGCAAGCTCTCCACCTTCTCTTCGATCCGAGAGGACAGGGTCTGGTGCCCCGTGAGGGCCCTGTTCTGCTACCTGGCCAGATCGAAGCCACTCCGGACGAGTGACAAACTGTCACCAGAGGTGTCAGATTGTCCTGGGCGCTCCATGCAGGTGTGCCAATGGAGGATATACTGAATGCCGCATATTGGTGCTCTAAGAATTCCTTCATCTCTTTCTACCTACTTGATGTTTGCTCAGGGGAGGAGCGTTTAGGTGTCTCGGAGTTGAATGCGGCAACTCGGGGACTGCCAAAGCCCTCTTAACCCCCTACCTCTCGCCCTCGCCCTTTTTGTCCACCCTGGGGTTTCGGTGTTGGTCAGTGTGACTAAGCATACTGGGTAAGAGAGGGTCCTGCGATTATTGCAGTAAAGTAGTAAAATTAGCACTAATTTTCTTATTTACGAGATGATCGCATGACCATCTCTTACGCACCCCCCCCCCCGCGCTGTCCCCCAACCTGCGTTTATATGATGGGTGTCTCGTAAGAACTGGTTGGTCAGAATGAAGATTATATATAGGCCGCCACCTGGCGGCGATAGCGCAAGAGGCAGGGTATTGGGGGGTAGCTAGGTTAAGGAACTTTGTGTTTTGTGTTTGGTCGGTTTGGGGCATTGTTCAGGGAACAAAGCATAGGTAAGACAGGTCATCTCGTAAATAAGAAAATTAGTGCTAATTTTACTAATTTGCCATTTGATAATATACACAAGACCTACTCTTATCATCTCTTATCGATGATGTTAAAAAGATGTTTAGTTTTTAAATAGGAAGTTTTAGAACTGAATATTTCTCATGATAAATGTAAAGACTACCTTTAGCTTACACAGTTTTGCCAAATGTATGAACATGCAAAACAACTCTCACACATTAAAAAGCCTTGTACCGAGTTATAGTCGGTATTAATATCTGTGCATCAATTGGAATAAAGCATAGTGTCTATAATAGAGACAATACATGCATGCACAAGTAGGTGTGACCGGGTATTGTGCTATTAACACCAAGCATACAAAGAACTATAACTATCACGCAACATTCAGGGCACTTTGTTTACATTGATTTTTTTCCCCTGACCAGCTTGATATGGTGTACAACGGCACGCCCGGCTACATTGGCTCATCAGTGCTGTCTTTTGCCAATGGTAGTATCAAGGTGGAATATGAGCTCCTCTTTGAAACAAGCCAAGTGGACACCACCAGTATATCTGATATGCTTAATAGAAGTATCAGCACATCAACAGGACAGTTTGCTGACACCGATTTCGTTGTTAAGACAGACTCTGTCACAGACATACTGGGTAAGCATTCATTTGAAACACTTTTATTTCTAATGCAAATGAACAAAAATTATTATCTTGAAAATATTTACAACTACATTTGTACCAATCAGCTACTATATCTTTTAAGTATTTGAAAGTGTGCACTCAATGTAGCAGGAATGCCAAATTGGTATGAAATGACCAGATGCTTTAGAAAACACAATCTACTGAAAATAATTTAAAATTTATAGAAAAATTGAATGTGATTGAGTAATGTGAGAGACCATCGATGATAAACTGAATGATGACATTTTCTTTTAATCAGAGCTTTGTCCAGCCGACTACTGTGAGAATGATGGTATCTGTGTTATATCAGCTGGACTTCAGAGACACTGCATGTAAGTCTATCCTTTTCATTCGTCCTCAAAATGAAACATAATTGAATGAAAATAATTTTCTAGGAGTATGCCCAATCTTAAGGTACTTCCATTCTATCAGTGCAAAGGCATATTTTCATGTAAATCCAAGGTATTCATCATAAGTGAAATGGGGAGGGTTGGATTATTATTGCTACACAGCTGCTGCATATATTCACACTTTTATTTTGTCCTTAAGGTTGGCATCTCTATCAATATCTTCTGCCATTGTCTTTCCTGGCTATTCCATGTTACCTCATTCCAGGTAACTAAAATTCAGTTGGTGATGCATTATTTTCTTTTTAATTGTTATGTTTATCAGCTGTGAATCCAACTTTGAAGGAGATCAATGTGAGATCAATATGAACAGTATCCCAACCTACATCATCGTCCTGATCGTAGCAGCAGGTCTTCTTGTCCTCATTGTTCTCGTCCTCCTCGGTCTCTGCTTCTTCATCATGAGGAACTCCAATGACAAGGACGCAGGCAACTTCATCTACAGCGTGGAAGTTGGTGAGAACGACAACTTCACGTTCGGCCATGACAGAGATGAGATGGTTCACATGAGAGGTCCGGCTAGGGCTGGTCCCAATCAGGACGAGAGGATGACGAGGGAGGAGGAGGAGCATCGACGGGATAGAGCCTATGAACGATCTCAGAAGCATCGTCATCGCCAAGAGCATGGATTGAGTGGTGGCAGGAATAGGAGGAAATATGGAGAAAGGTTCTATCATGATAGCCCTCCCCCTTCATACAGTGGACAGGAGGATTTTGGTATACCAAGGCCACTCAGCCATAGAACCTCTGCAGGTCATAGGGTAAGAATGGCTTGGGAAAGCTAGACTGTGAATGGTGAGGGGCGATGATGTGGATGGTGGTTTTTATGATGACGGTTTTTATGACGACAACAGTGATGATCATGCTGGTGATGGTGATGGTGATGATTATGATGATGATGATGATGATGATGGTAATGATGATTATGATGATGATGATGATGATGATGATGATGATGATGATTATTATTATAAAAATGATGGTGATGAGAATGATACAGGTGATAAATGTGACATGAAATTGATATGAGGAATTAAAGTAGATATAATTGTAGTGTAGTCTTGAGGTGTCGCAGGAATTTTCAATAAAAACCATTGTTTGATTCGCATTTTATAGCTCACAAAATGTGCAGATGAAAATGTTTGTTTCAATTTGAAACTAAAAACATTTCAAACTGTCTAGCAATACCCCGTAAGAAGCGCATGTATGGAAATTATCACCCACACCAGTGTCGATGTATTTCAGTCCTAGACTTGTACACCTAAGGGTTGTTGTTCAAAAACAACTGCAACATTGCAAATTGTAACGCACATTTTCATTCACGCACGGTATGCACATTTAACAAGATGCTCGTGAAACAATGATTTTGATTCGAACGTTCCGATCAATTGCAACTTCCGATCAATTGCAACTTTTGAACAACATCCCCTAAAACTCTGGAAGAAAACACTCAAAAAATTATTGTGTTTTCCTCTAATTTATGCATATTTTGTTACTTACACGTGTGATCCAAATGTTATTTTGTTCATAGGCTGATGACATGGATATCCATCAACTGTACAGTGAAAGACCTTGTCTGATAGTAAGTTATTACATTTTGTATCATGATTTGTATTTAATTTGATATTCATTACTTATTTGTGATAACAAATTGAGATCTGCCATATGTTTAATATTATTTTAACAAAAACAAGAGTCAGTCGATATTGGTGGGTTTTTAATGGACTGTTTTCATAGTTTGCTTGTTTGTCTAAGCCTCTCTTGTCATTTGTTTGTAGTCCTTAACAAAAAGTTGTTTTCCGCTTATCGATACCTATGTTTTGTGAATGTTTCATAGTATAATATTAACTTTCTTTCTCCCATGTCTAACTACATTTGTCATGTTTGTGAAAGCTTGCACATTCTGTGATAATTATCCTGACAACTTTGTCATAACTTTGGCCAGAATTCACAAAGATGTTAGATCATGTATCATTTGGTCTGAATTATCCGTTACATAGACGATCTCTTTGTGAATGCTTGGCTATGTGTGTTTTCTCTTTACTTCTTTAATTATTAACACTTTAATTTCCTTTAGCCTGAGGACCATGAAAGTGATAACAATAGTACATCTCAACTTTCAGGGGCTAATAATCAACAAGATTTTCCAAAGGAAAATGATCTCCAAAGCCTATTGGTAATGTTTTCCAACATATTTATAAGAAAAAAACAATTTATTTTACTTTTAACATTGCCTGTTATGCACAAAGTGAGCTCTTTTTTAATTGGGCAACATTCACATTGTTCTTGTATTTAATCCCCAGCACCTGTAATTATTCTCAATCATTCTTGATTATTCAATATGTGAATTAAAGCTCACAACATATACAGAATGGTTGATCATAAATGTCTTCTTTTTCACAAATTGAAAGCTATATTGATGAAATATTTTTGTCATCTTATTTTTTTTTTTGCCAAATTGTTAATTTATGCATTATGTGTCTTATTTGAAAGGATTTATGTTACTATGTTATTCACCACACTTTAATTTTGTTGTTCACATACTAATATTGCACTTATTAATTTCTTAGTGAAATCTTCCTCAATTAAGACAATTCGCACTCATCTTGCAAACACTGCCACAAGTACATGTATATTGACGTTTGAAAGATCATCACTGATTGAAAATAAATGGATAATATTTTTGTAAAACTGTATGCATCATCACATTGCCTTCTGTTCACACAATTCTTTCACCAGTTAAATCAAACTTATGGGTAAATGTTCTTCTCGAGTAGACATAGTTTATTTGATGTTCCTTTAATCTGTTAACAACCTCAAGTCATTGAGTTTGCCTAATTATCTGGTGCTATGTGTGGCAAGGTTTGACCATATTTTCAAGTAGTAAAGCACAGCATTTTTCCTACACATGTACATTTGACTTTAATCATTTAGTAAACTGTCCTATTAGTGAAGTGACCTGGACCTTTTGAACTTGAAGTAACATGAAGAAAAGAATGACCAAGGCCATGGCCTGTGACCGACACAGGCCCTCCTTAAAATACAAAAAGCGTATTTCTCTCTAAATAAGCGAAATTGAGATTAAATTTTCACAAATGAAGGATTATAATATATAGCATTGAAATATGCAATAAAATGAAAATCAATTTTTTTACCATTTGTGAGCTATTCGCCGGTTCGTGTGTCTGACAACGAATTATGACATGTGTTTTAAATCTTTGGTTTTTTTTTTCTCATTCTAGATTGAAGGAACAGGGGATCATTCCAACCAGCAACCTTACATTGCCACTGGCCAGGAGGCAGCTAATATGGTAAGATTTAAAGTACTACTTATGTGATAGAGGTATAAATGCACAACTCTGCTCAAGTAAAACACATATAGATGGAAGAAGGATGGAATTGATGGAAATGAAAAGAACATTGTTTCGAGTTATTTTGATTTCGCCTTGATATTTTCTAAAACTTTCACTTGCCATGTCTGTACTTGAAATGTGATGTGCATTATTTACATAGTCACATTAAGTACATCATTTTATATGTTGAATCAAAGTGCCCTTTTAATAAATCCACTGGGCTTCTTTGAAATATGTTTGTCCTTCTTTTGACTCCAGATAGTTGATGTTAAAAGTGAATATGGAGTTTGAACTAGTTCTTTGAATGAAGATTTTAATGCATACTGGCAATAGTAATTATGTACCGGTAAGCATAAATTTTATGAATTCGTCTTCTGTTTTTATTATTTCAAGCAAATTAATTTTTAAACGTGGTCAAATTATGAATTTTTGCATAAAAAGTCCTTTGTTTTCTTTCATTTCAGGTGTATGGCCTTCGTAATAGGGAAAATGAGCAAGGATTCTATTGAGCATAAAAGGTAAGAAAGTACATATTACTCAAATTGTCTTTAATCCTCACCCCAAGAATTTACCCTTAATCTCATCGGAGGGGGAGGGTATTTCGTGACAATGGAAATTGTGTATTCAGTGAAAATTGAATTGCGACAACCGAGATTGGGTGCACACATTTTTTATATATTTGTCAAACCAAAAATTGTTTGAAAACATTTTTTGTATAAAGCCAAAACTATGCATACTCATAGTTTACATCAAGATCGAGATTACACAGTGGGCAAGATAAGCCCCCTCCCTCTGGACTGAAGTGATTGAAATTTCCCAATTTGATTAGATTTAAATAATTTTGCAAATTTCTCCACAATTTAGCTACAATGTAATGAATCGTATTTTCTAACAATCAAGCAATATGTTATTTATATACATGCTTTTCCATTTGAAATGTGTCAAAGGATTTTGAAATTTCATCAATAAGTAATTAATGATGATCATGACACCTAATATGCTTGAAATGGAATTCAAGTCATGTTATATAAATGGTACCCAAACATTGATCGCTTTTAATCCCACACATGTGTTTAGTTATCCAAATACTGAGAACTTTTTTAATTGTTTTCTTTCTTTCAGCTGGCTGCAAAACACAGTAGTCTGACATCAGAGCTGTGTGAAGGGAGGCTACGGTGCTCCTTTTGTGTGAACAACATTATCTGACTATTGAAGATTATTGTTATCATTGTCTTTCAAAGAAATCTGGCTGAATTTCTGAAATATTTATGTATTCCACGTGGTATATTTGGACAGTACTAATATTTTTCTATTAACATGTATATATGTTTGACATATTTATATTTTTATAAAGATAAAATGTTCCATTGATACAATGTCTTACCAGAGAAATAAACTTCCAGATTATTAATGCACTACAAATTTTATGAAGACTTTTTATGTGAATAGTTATTATATTTTTCTATTCAAGATGATTTGAAATGACACAAAATCTGCGTACCAAAGATGACCAAAAATGAAGAAATGGATTTTATATATATTTATTAAGTTCATTATGTGACTCATGTTTTTATTGTTTTTGGAATATCTACAAGCAAGAGAAAATCACCAGATTGTATTTTATGTTATCAAAATAACAGATTTATGTCATAGAGATTCTGTATTTTTATACATACTATACGTTTTTATTTTGTAGCTGCAAATTTATTTAAAAACATATTGGCTAGATGGTTTGCAGATTTTTGTATATGTGTCACAATAGATATTTTATTAATGCAAAATGCTAAATGTTTTGGGTAATATAGTTACCAAAGTCTTAAATGTTTTCCATTACCTACCAAAGAACCAGAACTTCAATTATTCAGTATTAAAAAGAGATGAACCTATGAACAGGCAAATATGATGTTTGAAACAATGGCAATAGTTGATTTAATCATGAATGTGATTGATCATTACATCTAGTCTCTGCCGTGAATGAAATGATCCTCCAAATGTAGTCTAGTCTTGAATGGAAAGCAAAAAAATATTGATAAAAGAGGTAATACAGTATTCATGCATATATATGCTATTCCAGAGTATTGCCAAAACAAGTTGGAAAACAGTACTTTCATTGATGCATGGAAATGTTTTGTTTTTATATGTGTGTGTGTCTTTAAATTGTCTTTCAATAGAAAAGTGCCCTGCACATTCATCAGTATTCATTTTTTATTTTATACCAAAAGATTGCCAATGTTGCGCAAGTTTGATAGTGCAAATAGTACTACTATTGGTGTGTGGAAAGATCTTCCTTTTACAATATATTTATGTATGTGAATAGACTTTCATTTAATTCAATTTGCAACTCATTACAAATTAACTGACGTTTTCTCTTTCAGGTTTAGATTAAGGATCCAAATGTTTTCAACTTTATTTCCAGATAGGGAAACAGCGATTTACTCTTCCGATTTCATGGCAATTTAGACAATATTACTTGAATTTGAACATTTAAGGCATTCATGATATGAAATTTACATTTTTAGAAAAACTCTATCAGGAAACCATACCCCTTTGAAAAAAATGATTGTGAGCTTTGTATTTGTTATTCTGAGAATGATAGAAGTATTCATTGGATTTTAATTACTCCTTCTATAGATACACTAATCTAATTAGTTTTTACATCTCTTCATTTAGACTAAATTACCAATATATTAAGTAAAACTTAGTTTGTAGATGATGAAATGAAATTAATGTATTTGTTCAATAAAAATAGATATTTTGCATTCATTTAAAAAAATGTTTGTGTTCGTATTAATGTGTGCTACTATTCATTATAATATAATTATTGTTGAATTTAAGTTAATGAATTTACCTTTTTTTAGCTCTTTATTTTTAAACAAAGTCATCCATGCCTTGCTTCTATCTGTTCATTGGTCCTGTATTTTTGTATAATTGTTGTTTTAGTTGTTTCTTTCAAATTCTATTTTCAGGGTACCTTTGGATTTCTATTTCATTTATTTGAAAATTTTATGTATTTTCTGTCCCTTTTATGTATTTTTATTGAGGTAATCAGATTTGAATAAATCAAGTTATGAAATGTATTGCTTTTTAAGGTTGGATCAGTTTGTCACTGCTTCTCCTCGCATTCTTGATCTGTTTCCTTTTATTCTTTCTTCACCTTCGTCTCAGTCTTTCATTTTGATTTGTATTCTTTTTATTCTGGAATTACTTGATATTCAGGAACAGAAAAAGAATGATGATGATGATGATGATGATGATGATGATAATGTTGATGATGATGATGATGATGATGATGATGATGATGATGTTGATGTTGATGATGATGATGATGATG
>BQKZ01003484.1:0-16287 GCA_036244855.1 Temnopleurus reevesii
ATCATCTTTGTTTCTTCACTGCTGTTGTCCTCTTTGTTTTAATCAGCATCACCATCGTCGTCCCTATTTTGGTCATCATTATCACCCCATTTAAGTCTACTTTCATCTTTACCTGTTTATTGTTATAATTCTTTTCAGATGTTAGAATCTGAGGTCAGCTCCCTCCAACAAGAACTGGAATCCAAGGAGGAGGCGCTACGTCTGTCGCAGAAAGAATCCAAAGAACAGATCGCAATGTTGGAGAGTAAAGTCACTTCCAACCAAACGATTCTTCGGTAAGAATGATCATAATCATGGACGGAAGTGTTGTGATGTAGTGGACAAGACTCTCAACCTAAGGGTTGTGGTTCGAGCCCAACTCGTGGTGTTAATTTCCCTCAGAAAGAAATTTGTTCACATTGTGCTGCACTCAA
Organism: Temnopleurus reevesii; assembly: GCA_036244855.1. Lineage (NCBI taxonomy): Eukaryota > Metazoa > Echinodermata > Echinoidea > Temnopleuroida > Temnopleuridae > Temnopleurus > Temnopleurus reevesii. The sequence continues at coordinate 414 of BQKZ01003484.1, forward strand.
CCCATGCGAGGTGAATGGATGGGTACCTTTCAGGAATATTTATTCCTTTAAATGCTTTTGCGCTGGCATGGCAACGGTTAAAGCCAGAGTAATGATAATACAAAAGGGTCTTGAGCATTCTGCAGAGAAGATAAGTGTGCTCTATGAATTGCATTTATAGTTGTTACTATAAGTATCATTAAGAGTAAGAAGTAAGAAGAATCTTGGATTCATATTGCAATCTTGAAAGGGATACAAATCACATAGCACATTGTCACCTTTTATTGTTACTTTGATCATCTGAGTCATGCCTGCACGCAATCATACAGTGTATGCACATTAACCTTTGGGAGCATTCCAGCTGCGCAATTAATTTGCTCAATGCTGTTTGACTAAAGCATGATGACGTCGCTCCCTACTGGGTACCCAATCATACATGTACCTGGGTTGTGTTTCATATTGCTGTTTGTAGATCTACGCTCGTCTCTACAAATGACAAGTGACGCTTTCTCAGCTGTGATTTAGCACCAGAAATTATTATTTAATGCAGTGAAGGGTTATTAGTCATTCGTAGAGTCGAACATACCTCTACGAACAGGTTTATGAGACACAGCTTTAGGTAGAGTTCAGCCCTTTGTTGATGAATTTCTTGCAAAAGGAAGTAAATGTCACAGATTGTTTTCGAATCGGCTTTCCTTTTATCGTAAGCCTAGAGTCACAATCTCTACACGACAACAGTGGTACCTTGAATCTGGTAAGCGGATAGAAATCATATGTTTAGTATTCATTTGAGTTTTCTGAACAAGAATCAAGTAGACTTTACAAGTGAAAAAGGCCATGTTGAATACTGCTATGATTTATTTCCCAAATGTGATTGTAAGCCGGTCGTAAGGTGTGAAGTGGGAAGAGTAGAAAGATTCCAAAGCAAGCCTGCTCATTAATTTGTTCAAATTGCTGTAGGTCCCATGAGGCAAGGAACAGAATTAGGACCATTCAGGACCATTCAATCCTGCAGATACGAGCCCAGTTTCAGGACCATTCGAAAAGCAATCTTCTTCTATGTTAACGTTTTCTACAGGTCCCATGAAGATGAGAACAGAACAGACTATGCAGGCTAGCGAGGAGACCTGTAGACTCCGGGAACAGTTCCAGGACTCTCAGAGAAAGATCCCGGACCTAATTAAGGTCTTCCAAAGTAATCTTGTTCTATTCGATAGTAATGTTTTCTACAGGTCACATGAGGATGAGAATAGGATGAGGACCATGCAAGCTAGCGAGGAGACCTGTAGACTCCGGGCCCAGATCCAGGACTCACAGGGGAAGATCCAGGACCAAATCAAGGTCCTCCAAACTGAACTTGTTCTATATTAATGTTCTCTCCAGGTCCCAAGAGATGAGAATAGGATGAGGACTATAAAGGCCAGTGAGGAGACCTGTAGACTCCGGGCCCAGACTCAGGACTCACAGATGATGATCCAGGACCAAATTAAGGTCTTCCAAAGTAAATTCGTTCTATTGTTCTTTTTTTCTACAGGTCCCATGAAGATGAGAACAGAATGAGGACTATGCAGGCAAGTGAGGAGACCTGTAGACTGCGGGCCAAGATCCAGGACTCTCAGTGGAAGATCCAGGACCAAATGAAGGTCTTCCCAAATGAATTTGTTCTATTTTAATGTTTACTATAGACTTTAGACTCCGGGCTCAGTTCCAGGACTCTCAGATGAAGGTCCAGGACCAAATCATGGTTTTCCAAAGTAAATTTGTTGTACTATAATGTTTTCTTCAGGTCCCATGAGGATGAGAATAGAATGAGGACTAGCTGGTCAGGGAGGATACCTGTAGACTTTGGACCCAGTTTCAGGACTTACAGTGAAAAATCCAGGACCAAATTAAGGTCTTTCAAAGTAAATTTGTTCAATTGTATTTTCTTCTACAGGTCACATGAGAATAAGAATATAATGAGGACCATGCAGGCCAGCGAGAAGACGTGTAGACTCAGTTCCAGTTCCAGGACCCGTGGATGAAGATCCAGGACCAAATCAAGCTCCTCCAAAGTGAATTTATTCTGTATGACTGTTTTCTACAGGTCCCATGAGGATGAAAACAGAATGAGGACTATGCAGGCCAGCGAGGAGACCTGTAGACTCCGGGCCCAGTTCCAGGACTCACAGATGAAGATCCAGGACCTGATCGAGTCAGAGGCAAGACTCAAGATGGAGATCAATAGACTTGAAAACAGGTCAGATTCATGATAAAGTGGTCTCCATTTAATTGGCGTCCCTTGGGAAACAGCATTTTACGTTCTCTTAAGCGGGGATTAAATGATGTGGAGATGACCTTCCATAATGTATAAACAGATATTTCATGAATGTGCTGCGTACAATAATTTGCTTCAAATCAATCAATTTCACATCCAAAATACAGAAAATACATTGTTAAATCGTTCGTTACAAACAACTTGATGAATAACTGGAGAATGTTAACCAGTATGATGCACATAATGTTCTTGATCATTCAGCACCAGAAATCATACAAGCCACGTGTACAGACTTTTGTAAGAGTTAAACCATGTTAAGGCGGGTATATATCTGCAATGTAAAGAGGCATTGCCACAACTTTTCATGACTTTTTTTTATTTCAAGTATTGAAGTATTAAAAGTCTGAAGATGACTAACTGAGATTAATTAGCCTTTAAATTAGAGAATGCAGCCAAATTTCCCAATACTCAGCAACACTGGCTAGCATTCATAGGGTTAGATTCTGGTGATTTCTTGAATGTTTTTTAGGTATCATAGTTATACAAAAAAAAAATTGTGTTTTTATTTATTGCTAGGCTTGAAACTGTACAGGGAGACAATGCATCGCTCAATCTGGAATTAACAGAGAGGATAGAAGAATTGCGGAGGCTGGAGAATGAGACTAGACGTCGACAGCAAGTCAATGTTGGACAAAGGGTATGGAATCTATCAATCAGATCTTTTTTGTGTGACAAAATATTCCTGAATAGTAGATAATGCGATCATCATTTTACATAGAGGTACACGTCACCAGTTTTGCAAACAATTTTTATTAAATTTGAACTTGCATGGTGTAGTAAACATTTAAATAGGTTTGCAGCTGCACCATGTGGTGTGGGGTTATGTTACAAGAAATATTCCTGAAAAGGCAGGAGCATATAAGCTCAAAAAAGATTAAAACCATGCTATTCATAGGAGATATAACTTACTCGTCGTAGGGTGAAATAATACGCATGATGAACATGTGTCTTCTTTCTTTTTTCCGTTTTCAATACAGAACGAGCTTGAAGAAAGTGTAGAGCGCCAGCTTGAGACAGAACTAGCAGGAATGCGTCATGAGGTACATTCCCTGACGAGTGCGCTTACACAGAGAAGTGCGATGGTTGATACGCTGAGATCTCAGTTGTCGAACGCAGAGCAGCACATGAGAGAAGAAAGCGAGAGGAAAGATAGAGTTTGTAGTGAGCTACAGGTAAGTGTCTTTTTGTTTGTTTTGGTTGTCTTGTCTGTTTGTTTGGTTGGTTTTGGGTCACTCATACACAGGAGTATGATGGTTGATACGCTAAGATCTCAGTTGTCGAACGCAGAGCAGCACATGAGAGAAGAATTAGAGAGGAAAGATAGAGCTTTTAGTGAACTACAGGTTAGGGCTTTATTGTTTTGTCTTGTTTGTTTGTTTGGGACACCTACATCAGAGAAGCACATGTACAATAGTCGATACACTCAGATCTCAGTTATTGATTGCCGAGCAGTACATGAGAGAAGAAATAGAGAGGAAGGATAGAACTTTTAGTGAACTACAGGTAAGAGTTTTATGGTTTTGGTTGTCATATTTGTTTGTTTGGGACGCCCACACAGAGAAGTATGATGGCTGATACGCTGAGATCTCAGTTGTCGATCGCCGAGCAGCACATGAGAGAAGAAACACAGAGGAAGGATAGAACTCATAGCGAACTACAGGTAAGGGTATTTATTTATTCTTTTTGTTTGTTTCTTTGTTCGTTGTTTGGTTTGGACAACCACAGAGAAGAACGATGGTTGATACGATGAAATCTTAATTGTTGATTGCAGAGCAGCACATCACAGAAGTAATAGAAAGCAAAGATATAGCTTCTGGTGAACTACAGGTATGGGTTTTATTGTTTTTGGTTGTTTGTTTGTTTGTTTGTTCATTTGTTGGTTGGGACACTCGCTCAGAGAAGTGCGATGGCTGATACGCTTAGATCTCAGTTGTCAATCACCGAGCAGCACATGAGAGAATAAATAAAGATGAAAGATAGAGCTTCTTATGGGGTGTTGCTCAAAATCAACTGCAAATCAACTGCAACTTTGCACATTGTCACGCGCATTTTCATTCGCGCGCGGTATGCGCATCTAACAAGACGCGCATGAAACAATGATTTTGATTGGCGCATACCAATCAACTGCAACTTACGATCAATTGCAACTTTTGAGCAACACCCCATTAGTGAACTACAGGTATGGGTATTTATTAACTCTCTTTTTTTTATTAGTTTGGGACGCCCACACAGAGAAGTATGATGGCTGATACGCTGAAATCTCAGTTGTTGATAGTGAAGCAGCACATCAGAGAAGAAATAAGAGAGAAAAGAGAGAGCTTATAGTGAACTACAGGTAATTGTTTTATTGTTTTGGTTGACTTGTTTGTTTGTTTCTATGGATTTGGCACCCGTACAGAGAAGTACATTGGTCAATACGCTAAGATCACAGTTGTCGATTGCTGAGCAGCACATCAGAGAAGAAATAAGAGAGAAAAGAGAGAGCTTATAGTGAACTACAGGTAATTGTTTTATTGTTTTGGTTGACTTGTTTGTTTGTTTCTATGGATTTGGCACCCGTACAGAGAAGTACATTGGTCAATACGCTAAGATCACAGTTGTCGATTGCTGAGCAGCACATCAGAGAAGAAATGGGGAAGTAAGATAGAGCTTTTAGTGAGCTACAGGTAAGGGTTTCATTGTTTTGGTTGCCTTGTTTGTGTGTTTGTTTGTTTGGAGCATTCACACAGAGAGGTAAGATGGTTGATACGCTGAAATCTGTTTTCGATTGCTGAGCAGCACATCAGAGAAGGAATAGAGAGGAAGGAGTGTTTTGTAGCTAACTCTGGATAAGGGTTGTAATTTGGTTGTACGTTTGTTTGTTCGGTCTAGGAGATTTGCATAGAGAAGTACTATGGCTATGATGCGATCTAAGTTGATTTCAATGAGAAATAGAGAGGAAAGATTGATCTAATTATTTTTCTTCTTTCTTTTTAAGCAGAATCATCCCTCTCTTTCAGGCTGAAATGTTGGGAGTACTAGGGGTAGTGAAATCAATTGGTGTCACCAATTATTTTTTGAAAGAATAAATTACCATTGTCTGCTTTGATATTCAGATATTATCAGTAGATAAAAAGACGAATGTTCCAGACCATACCACTCATACAATTTGCTTGTTGACATGAAAATCGTTGTAATTGTAAATGAATGATGCTGAAGGCAGGTGGATGCAATGTCATATTGAATATGTTTGCCACAATTTACTTTCCTTCACGCTGATAGATGGCTAATGCCGAGCTAGAAGCCCTTCGGATTGAGAATCGCTCCCTTCAGGAATCGTTCAAGCGTGTCCAGAGAGTGAATGGATTTGAAAGAGAGAGGGCAGAGGGTCAGTCAAGAGAAGGAACACTTGCGCAAGGACTGGCATTGCAACAACTGCCATCGGGGTTCAACCAAGAGGTAACAATATTGTAGGAAAAGTTATTGTGTAGTGTTGGTTGGGACAGCTGATTGAAATTTTCTTTTTCTTTCAACGAAAGATTTTATTGAAATCACTCATAAACAGAAGCAAATCACAAACAAATGAAAAAAAAAACCATATGTTATGGCTTAAATACAAAGATGATTGAAATTTGCCTATGATATTACTACCTTAATCTGAAACACTGAATAATTTGCTAATTGATAATATGCCTAAAATTAATCTCCATATACATTCCATGACAATGAAAAAGTGTTCAGTTGCCAAGTAATTGAATTTTCAAAATTGATTGATTCCCAAGATAAATGAAAAGATGAATAAAGATTAGTTTACATAGTTAAACATTGGGATGGAAATACAAAAGAACGCATTCTACAAGGCCCGCACGGAACCTAAGATGGATGTATGAAGCTTATGTAGGACGTACAGAGCCTAAGTTGATCGTGCCTAAGTTGATCGTGCCTAAGTTAATCGTGCCTAAGTTTATCGAGCCTAAGTTAATTTGCTTTTAACCCCTTATCCACATTATGTTAGATACCCTTTAACTTCTGCACTTCTGTAAATATGGTCATTACCAAACCAGATATTGGCAATTCCAGGAGAGTGTCTTGTCTGTACTGCCAATTTTGTGACAACTTTTCATTGAAATTCATTGAATTTTAAGATGTGCCAGATCTTTTTTATTGAATTTCAGTCGATTTTTATGAGAAGTTGTCAAGAAATTGGCGTACAGGCATAAAACGTTTGTGGAATTACCCATATTACATTGTCAAAGGCTGAGAGTATAAATTTTCTGACAAGTTGCATTTGTGAAACACCCCCAGATTGATGTCAATGTGTTGCAGAGCCAACTCCAAATGATACAACAGCAGCTGGAATTTGCCCAATCCAGTCGCGTTCCCAACCCAGCTCTTACTGGTGTCGCCTCACATGACAGACTCAGATCCAGTCCTAGGTCTAGTCCAAGATCTAGTCCTGTAAGGGCTGGACCTGGTCTGGATCCTTCCAGGAATAGATCCTCTGGGAGTGGGCAGAGTAGGACAGGTCCTGGATTTAGGCCTGGATCAACTGATGAAGTGGCACATGAGTCGAATCAGAACCAGACCTATGCAAGGTATTTATATTATGTTATGAATGTTTGCTTTTAAAGGTGTTTATACAGAGCGCGAGTGTATTTAAAAAAAAAAAATGAAAAGTCTCACAAAAATTCATTTCAAAATATTTTTTTGCTTTCAAACGTGCTTACACAGAGTGTATATTCAATAAACTTTACACTTTTGAAAAGTCTCTCAAAAATTCAATTCAAAATATTTTTAGGAATTTTTCATGTTTATTGATGCGCAATAGCCTCATCTATTAAGTGACTCAAACAAAATTAACTTAGATTCACACATGGCGGAACACTGTCTACTTATGTACAGGTTATGAAAAATGCCTTGTGCCAAAAATAAGCGAACATGCCGATTGTTTCCTTTCAAAGAAAAGTCACTAAGTCGCAAATTTGAGATGATCATGCTATCAACATTTCTTGAATATACAAGATTAATATGTATGCTACACCAATATATCCATATCATACTTCAATAAGAAAGTACAATTTTGTTTATTTTTCTTTGAAAAGAAGGACATGTGAAATTATATGTACTAATTAAGTCAGGTGAGAGTTCTCCATGTTGGCAGTCATTTTGTGCTTGCAGGTTTGCCAACTCAAAGAGCCCACGAGGGATGTAAATCAAAATTTTAAAAATTCATAACTTTTGAATGGATCGTCCGATTTTGCTCAAATTTTCAGTTGGATCATTGTATTTTCTTCCATCCATTAAGTGAAAATTAATATGTATATTTTCTCTTTGAATTCAGAATGTATCCAACTACAAACATTTCCAGTCCACGTAGGAATGTTCTAGAAAGATTGGACCCTCAGAAAGAAAGTAAGTTTGTTATCTATCTCGCTGCTACACCTGTGGAAGTCTAATATAATGTCTCTGATGATTTGGGATGTACGTTTCAATGAATTTTACATGAGTGATAGGTGCTTTTCTTCCATCATATTATTCATTTATTCAAGCCTTCATCATTACTTCACCATCACTATTATCGTCATTATCATCATCATCATCATCACCATCAGCACCATCATCATCACCATCATTACCATCACCACAACCGTCATCATCACCATCATCATCACCACCACCATCATCACCATCATCATCATCATCATCATCATCATCACCACCACCATCATCATCAAAACTGCCACCACCATCATCATCATTATCACCACCTTCATCATCATCACGATTGAAAAGCAATAGTCAAAACCACTACACCACGACCGTCATCGTTATTTTTATCGAGACTATTACTCTTTCTCTATTTGATTTCTCCTTTGAATTTTTCAGCTTTAGATTCGGAGATGATGCATTCCCTCGAGACTGGCTCCTTGGAGACCGGATCCCTGGATTCCGAGTCCCCCCTCCCATCCCCACCGGCCTTCGATAGCATCATTGGACATGACACCAAAATGGAGGAAGGCACCTCGTCCGTTGATGTCTCCGGTCTTTCGGATTTGGGTCTTTCTTTGAGCGATATGAGGAACAATGTAAGTGTTTTTTTTTTCTCATGCACTCATTTTTAGTCTTAGAGACCCAATAGTTTTCATCAGACAATTTAGAAGTACTAGAGAGTATAGTTGACACATTGCAGGAAAGTAAAATTAAAAATTAGAACCGTCACAAAAATGTAATTGTATTTTATCATTTTTTTTTTTATTTGACCTGATATAAATAGCGTAAGATGATGACGCTCATTCATAATTTGTATTTACCAACCAATCAACATATTTGGATTTTAAATGCTGATTTGAATACGAAATTTTCAAATGAGTTGCTTAAACCTCTCCTAGATCCAATACAGGTTTCAAAATTTCATTTGATTTAGTGAAAAATCTTACAATTTAATGAAAAGTCATTCAAGTTACTGAAAAATCATTCAATATAGAAAGAAATTTGAATAACCTGTGACATCAACATTTAATTACCTTAATAATAGATACGGTTTGAATTAATCATATCTAAACGCAAGAAGTGTTTTGCAAATTAAAGGCAAAATCAAATGACCTTTTGACTGGCGTGAAATTGAATGACCACTTTAGGCTGCTAATTTGAATGAATATCCCTTTAAATTGAATTATAAATGAGATAAAAGGAATAATTAAAAACAAAGTTGAATTATAAATAAAGGAAAATGAACCATGGTACATTCGAGTTTATGTAAGTACTTCCAATCTGACAATCAATTCTTTTAATTTCAATGCAACTCTGGTGAAATTGTGCGGGAAAACTTAAGTGTATCCACAATTTGTTTTTAAAATCAATGGATAGCTTGGCCAAATACCAAAATAAAATTTCGCCGAGTCAGATAGTGCGATAGTCATAATTCTAAACCTTTACCTAAAATAGGCATTCTATGTATTTTATGGGCTTATTCATCAAGTAAATTTGAATATATAAGCGTTTGAACAATGTAAATCTGTTAGCGTATCTTTTTTTCAGCTAGGCATCATGCGCTGACAAACCTCTGCTGGACCTCCGGGGGTAAAAGCACGGTACTGTATTTCCGTTGGCCCAAAACCACATGGTTTCTGAGCGGCGATTCATTTTCCCTTTTTTGAGATAGTAAGCGATATATTTATGTTTTCATAATTTCAGATACTTTTAGGTACATAGATATCGATAAGATTAATTGCATTTTAATTTGTTTTGAGATGATTTTTCATTGCTATACATTCACTTTAATCTGTATCTCCAGAGACCACCATCGAGAGAATCGGTTGGGACCCGTTTCCTTAGGGAGGACCAGCAACACCAGGCCGAGCTGGAACGGATACTTCATGCTCATGTCCAGGATCTGGAACTAAAGACTAGTGACGCGCTGGCTAAACACTCGCAGAGACTAACACAGAATGGTGGTGAAATGTGATGATGGCGATTAAGAGACAGATTTGCATTTGATTGTATTAGAGCAAATTGTGTCTAAATGTTGCCCAAAGCAGTGTGGAAATGGGACAGTGAGACAGAAAAATGAAAAGAATCATCATCATTTGAAGTTTTCAACATCATCATCATCATCATCATCATCATCATCATCATCATCTCAATCATCATCATCATCATCATCATCATCATCATTATCATCATCATCATCGTCGCCATCATCATCATCATTATCATCATCATCGTCATCATTATCTCAATCATCATTATCATCTTCATCATCATCATCAGCAGCATCATCATCATCATCATTGTTATCTTCATCACCATCATTATCATCGATACCATTGTTGTCATCATCATTATTATCATTAGTATCACCACCACCATCGCCATCATCATCATGTCCAAGATCTGGACGATGATGCAGAAAGAAAATAGAAATGAATCATCCTTTGGGAGGACCAGCAGCATCAGGCTGAGCTGGAACGGATGATGACATGCTCATGTCCAGGATCTGGAACTCAAGACCAGTGACGCACTGGCTAAACACCTGCAGAGACTAACTCGGAGGAATGTGGAAATGTGATGGTGATTATTGCAATTTAACAAATTATTACCTAAAGCAGTGTGGAAACAGGACGATGATACAGAAAAAAAAACTGTCAACTGTCAAAAATTGTCAACTCAAAACATTTATCAATGTTCAAGTTTATACTTTTCCATCTCTGTGAGCAGAAGGGACAAAGGAATTAGTAAAATTAAATCACTTCATTCACCATAGATTTATGATAGCAAAAGAAAGTAGCTTCCCGTGTAATCACTAATAAGGTGCTTGTTGTCTAGCTTTTGTGAATTTCAATTGAAGTAGTTTAATTTGTCCAAAATCTTGTTTCCTTCTGCTCAGAGTGTGTAATTGCAGTGTGCTTCCACAATTCTCAATGCAAATGTTATTCGTTGTTTCTAATTTGAAATATATTTATTGTAAACTGTACAGTGAAAATGATAAAAGTATTATTGAATAAATTCTTGATTCAAGAAAACTTAATCCAGATTTATTTCTTTTCTTTTGAACCATTCTTTTACTTGTTGTTTGTTTAACTCAGGGCCCTATTGCATAAGAACTTACCAATGATTCAAATTTTATTGTCAATGGTAACTAGAATTGCAACAAATCATTACAACATTCGTCTGAAGTAACCATATACCTGCCAAACTGGTTCTGTAATGTTTACCGATTAAACTTGAAAAGGGAGTATGAAAATTACCTCAGGCTAAGTAGGTATTGCAAGAAAGTAGCAGAAAATTTCAAATCAACCAGAAACTGCAGGTGGACAAAAGCTAACAAAAAATCTAGATGGGTCCCAAAGCTTCATAAACTATCACCTTTCTATATTCCAGTAATGTTTCTTCAGCAAATAATCCCAACTTTTAAATAATAGTATAACAAAGAAAACACAACTTTTTAATGAGAACATGTTTTGAAGTGGCCGCACTTCATCTTCAGCTTATTAAAGAATACTACAAGTTAGGGTTTATATAGCATTTGAGATAATCAGCAATATGTAAAAAAAAAAAATGTGACTTCATGGCAATTGAATCCAGTTTCTTTGTCATACTATTATTTAAATTTATATCGTGTCGGTCTTTCGGAAGCTAAACCTTGCTGGAAAATCTCACAAAGTGTTTTTTCTTGGGCCTATTTCATGAGCTACCACAATTTACCTATAGTTATTTTTTCTCCTACAATCATTTTCTTAGTACTGGGCATATATGAAGGATAGCTCAGCTAAAAGAAGATATCCCTAAAACAAGAGGGTTTCTCGTTGCTTCACAAAGCTTCATGTGCAGAGCTACCAACATTTAACAGCAACAATCAGGGAGATTGTGGAAGAAATCCAGTAGATGTCTATAAAATGCACACAACCTAATGGCATCAATGTTTCCATAATCCAGGAGATTGCTCAAAAACATGCTTTTATTGTGGCCCATTTCCAGGAGTCTCCTGCGGAATCCAGGAGACTTGGCAGCCCTGCATGTGCTATCACTTACTAGCATTTCTCATAAATGTTCCATGGCAAACAATTTCTTGGTACATGTATAATACATCCGCTGAAGATGGCTCAGCTGGAACTTGTGGCAGGCAGCTCTTACAGCCGACCATTTCTATTTCAGTTGCAAACTTTCATAAGCTTACACTTTCAGCTCTTCCTGTAATTGTTTCTTCTCTCGCACCTTAATGCTCTTCTCCCAAAACAATTTCTTGGTATTGCACCTATCAAGAATGACACAAATAGGAATTTCTACTTGAGTAAAAAGACACAATTCTAGTTCAGTTGCAAACTTTCATCTTTCAGCTCTTCCACCAGTAATTGTTTCTTTTCTCGCTAAAAAATCTCAACAAGTTGCATGTCCAAAATATGCGTTTCCAGTCGAGTCAAAAAGGCATTTCTAGTTCATGAGCTACCTCCTTTCAGCTCTTCCAGTAATTGTTTTTTCTCTCGCTCCATATCCTCTATGAGTTGCATATTCTTCTCCAGTCTATTTTCTAACGTTTGAAGCAAGGGCCCGGTCAATCTCTCCAGTTGGTGACAAACTGATTTGGTGTAAACTAAAAAGGGAAGTTTGAAAATAGAAAAGGTTTCAGAAAATCAATTGAATAATTTTTGTATTGGATAGATAACAATTGAATAATGTCTTGCCTATATCCCATCAGCAATCTTCTCGGTGCTCTAGTGGTAAGACTACTCTCTAGTCATCAGAAGGTTGTGGGTTCGATTACTACCAAGTATGCCTCTTAATTTTTTTCACAGCATCTCGGACAAGTACTGTTAATCGGTGTTTATCCATAATGGGATAAAGGCAATAAATTATTCTGTTGGTTTCTAAAAAGTTAATTAAAAGCTTTAATTAATTCAAGAATTGATTATGGAGTGGATTTACCTAGTGAACCGTAGTTTATTGTAATATGTAATTGCTTACATTTTGCTAGCATTTTAATATTCACTGGCCTGACTGTAAGGGTATCTGAGACCCCCTACAAATTATTTGCTTAAATAATACTTAATACATATATCAATCCCCATAAACATCTCATTACATGACATTAATAAGCTTAGATTTCCAAATAGTGAATCCTCAAAACTGATTGATTATCATAAATAATTTAACTCTGCAAAACAAGGGGACGGACATACAAATGGTCGCACATACATATCTATTAAAAATGCTTACATAGAGCCTAATTGGGACGTACATAGCCTTATTCAATCACAGTCGATTGCTTCATTTACATGTACTTCTAACTCATTAACTAGTAATATAAAATCGTGTCAGATAAAGTTATTTTGAGTAAATTTTATGCACTTACAGTAAGTAGTATACAAATAATGTTTTTTTTTACCTTAGAGACCCTTTAATATTGGACGGGTTAAGACAGCGTATAAAATACATGCAAAATGAAAAAGCAATATGTACCTGCACCATTGTGTATCGCTGTCAGTAAATGCCCCTGGGTTGATTCGTTTGCCTTTGCGTACGCCTCGCCCTCCTCCATGGTGAGTATCCGTGGCAACTCAGCTAGCGCATCAAGGCATGCCTTGCCTAAGGACTGCTCTGGAATGATGTGAAGTGGGATCTCCAGTCTGTCATACCTGTTGTGGAAATGGATGTAAAATTGCTATACAGTCAACTCTGCCCGAGTCAAATAATTTTGCCTATTAAAGTCGATGGTATTCTTTTGAAGTATTCAAATAAAGAATGTGTTATTTACCTCTAATAAACCTAATTTCTCCTCAGTCAAACAGAAAAATTGAAGTCCTAAGAGTTACCTGTACATCCAAGACAAATTTATTAATTGAATTTGCATTTTTATGTAGAAAATAAAGACAGAGATTAATCAAAGAGTGCAAGACACTTAACAGGAATTTACAAATCCCTAGTATTAGGAAAGCTTAAATTTTGAAGATTTCTATCAAAAAGCTGGAAAATTCAATATGAACTTTATTTGAGCAAATCTGAAAAATGAAAAAAAAAACAACCATTCTAATACTGTAAAAAAAAATATTTTAATGACATTTGTTAGCCTGATATTGTAATCGGTTGCCGATTTTGATCATACATGTACATGGTCGCTTAGCATGACATGGGTCTGTTTTTTCCAAGAGATCTTTATTTATCTTGAAATTTACCATAATGATTCATTCTACATGTAATTGCGCTGGTGGCTGCTGGGCTAAAGCCAGGGTAATAATAATGCAAAGCGCCTTGAGCACTCAGCAGAGTGGATATATGAGCTATATAAATTGCATCTATTATTATTATTATTATTTTTTGAGAAAAATGGAATGTGATATGATACTTTTGAATGTCGCAATTTTGTTGTCACACTAAAAAAAAGAGTAATATCTTACTGACGTGCCTCCCCTTCAGGGCTTTGGTTGATTGACTGAAATCTTGTGAGTTAGTTGAGGCCTTCGTTACTGGTCAGGTCTTTATAAGAGGGTCAGTCAGTGGAGGTCATTCAAACAATTTTTTTTCCTAATGGCCCAAACAGACTAAGGGGGTGTTGTTCAAAAGTTGCAATTGATCGCAAGTTGCAGTTCATCGGAACGTACCAATCACAATCATTGTTTCATGCGCGTCTTCTTAAATGCGCATACTGTGCGCAAATGAAAATGCACATTACAATTTGCAAAGTTGCAGTTGATTTGCAGTTGAATTTGAACAACACCCCTAACATTGTGAAAAACTGAGTGATATCTTACTGAGGTGCCTCCCCTTCAGGGCTTTGGTTGATCGATTGAAAGCATGTGAGTTGGATGAGACCTTGGTTACTGGAGTTATCGTCGTTAAAACACGAAAAAATCAGACCGACAAAGCATTCATCGAGAAGCTGATAGGATGCTTGTGTTTGTACATCTGTAAAATAGAATGGAAAAGCAATATTTATTCCTATTCAGTACACTATCATTATTGAAGATTAATGGCTGAATGAAATTATTGTTGTTGAAACATGATAAAATCAGAAACAAAGCATTCATCGAGGAGCACATCTGTAGAGGATAGACAACAAAAATGTTCTTTTGGAGTTCCCAATATTTGGGAAGAACATAATTCCCTGATTTTTCTCTTATTTTGAGGGATGTTTTATCAAATGCCATGACTTTTCTCTAACTTTAACCCTATTCCAACTGGGGGGGGGGTCAATTTGCCCCCCCCTCCACAAATTTTGTGATCGCTCCGCCATGCAAAATGTTTTTACCGCGAGACTCGCTGACTTTTTACTTTCAAGTCTTGCGCAACTTTTAAGACTATTTTCGCGAAAATCGGTCGTATGGTTACGTCACCGCGCCACTTTTTGTACCTGCATGTCAGACCGAAAATCGCTCAAAAACGTGATTTTGTG
The DNA here is from genome assembly GCA_036244855.1 of Temnopleurus reevesii. NCBI lineage: Eukaryota > Metazoa > Echinodermata > Echinoidea > Temnopleuroida > Temnopleuridae > Temnopleurus > Temnopleurus reevesii. The sequence continues at coordinate 15,575 of BQKZ01003484.1, forward strand.
TACAAAGTCAATGTAAATTGTGATTTCAGTCCAAATTCATAAAAATGTAGTTATTTTCAATTCTATGGGTTGTAATTGTCTCATTTTAGCATAAATATGCTTCATAAATGTTCTGCAATAAATTTCATCAAAAAAACAATAGAAAACAAAATGGATAAACACTGGTTGACAGTGCTCTACCGAGAAGCTGAGAAAAAGAATTTCTCAGGCACTCTCGGGTAGGAATCGAACCCACGATCTCCTGATGACTAGACAGGTGTCTTACCACTAGACCACCGAGAGCCGATGGAAGTGGCGGGCTCGATTCGTGTTATAGCAGCAGGTACTGCGTAATTATCAATTTAATGATTTTTGTGTTGGGATAAGGCAAGAATTATTTAATTTATATAATATAATATATAATATAAAGAAGGATGCATTTTTCAGGTTTTCCTATTAAAGTGGGAACTCTTTATTCCTAGAATTTTAAACATTCAAAGAATTTCTGGTGATTAATTTCTGATGCTTTAGTTGGAGGTGTCATCAATTGATCAAGAGAAAAGCAAACCCACAAAGCAATCAAAATCGAGCTGCCAGACTGGTTTTTAGCCAAGGAGCTCGATCCCACACTACATCCTTACTCTCTGAACTCCACTGGCTACCTGTACAGCAACGCATATTGTTTAAAGCATGCTTATATATCTTCAAAGTACTGAATGATATGTCACCACAAT
>BQKZ01003484.1:48003-62198 GCA_036244855.1 Temnopleurus reevesii
GAAAAGTAAAGTCGAACACCATTTCAATGGTTCTTTGTAATGCTATTCAAATCGTAACCGGCTTGTCATTGTTGTGTCCGCACAGTTCTATTCACGGCGAACGGATCTATTCTCCTTCGACCGATTTTGTTTTTCGAAAATAGTTCATATCGTGTTATTTAAGTATAATGGTGCTCATTGATATAAAATTTTCTTTTTAATTTCAATTAAATAAAAAATACGGATATGTTTGCTACTCACACTGCCGTTCTCCATGGTGCTTCAAACAACTCTGAACGATGGCAATATTAACCCTAAGAATGTAGCGTTTTAATTTATAAATATATTTAACCAATTCACCCGGTAGCATTTAATCCTTGTAATCATGTTTTTAGAAAATGGCTACTAAGTAATATTCTGATTGCGGGGGAAGAAGCTAATATACTTTTTTCCAAGATGTGGGTGTTTATCTAAATGTCTAGAAATGCCATGTACATACTGCTTTCTCCCCTCTACCCTTTGCTAACCAATTGGCTTTTGACCTTCCTGAGAATATATACTTATCTTGGCAAATAAATTAAAAAGGTCATGTTGTAAGTGAATACGAAAAATTATGTTAATATCCCCATCGTGTTTGCATTTGTTTGTGTACCGATTACCGTATGGTGAAACTTTTTTCTTCTCTTTTTGTTGTTGTTAATAACTTTATATCTATGGTTTGATGAAAGTGATTTTAACTCTACCGGATAACTACGATGTATTTGTTTACAAAGAACAGGACAAATATGATCGTTGGAACAGAATTTAGAGCCCCCTGTACATGCTGTATGACTACCTGACCAGTAAATAAATTGTGTTTTTGAAAGCAATTTGCTACAATTTGCAACAAAATTGTTTACCTTCTATCTCCTGCCAGAAAGACCCTGGCCCCAAATGGATTGTCTAAACCAGTAGCGAATACAGGGGGGGGGGGCGTCCCGGCGCACGCCCCCCCCCCCTCTCTATTTTCCGGCCAAAATTTATGAAGAAAAAGGGAAACGAGAGGGAATTAGGTGGTATATCACTCACTTTATATATTTCTACTTTTTTTTTAGAAATATGATCTTAGATGCCAGGAAATCGCATTTAAGAATATTTAATTTTTTTTCGGAACAAATCGACACATTTGCCACGCTCCCCTTTAAAGAAATCCTGGATCCGCCCCTCTAAACGGCTGTCTAAAAATTGTAAGCACGTGTAAGGGATGTGATTTTATTGTTGATGATTTCCGTTTTCTTTATTTTTTTTTTGCCAACAATCTGTAGGGAGAAAAGTTTCCCTGCTGTTCCTGCACCCTCTTTCCCATACTAATTTTAGTTATTGGCCTACAACAAACGCGGGCAATGGGCTCCGGGCGCAAGAACGTATTTTTACCCATTTATTATTATTATTATTATTATTATTTTATCTATTTATTTATCCATTAATTTATTATTATTATTTTTATTATTATTATTATTTATTTATTTATTTATTTATTTGTTATTGTTATTTCTTTTTGGGGGGAAGGGGTTGTAGCTTGAGTTTTGGGGTGTTTCTTTTTTTTTTTTTTTTGGGGGGGGGGGGGGGGGGGGGGGTCAGGTCGTAAAACTTGGCGGACACCAATAATTTTTTCAGCCTTTGGATTTTGCCATCATTGATGCGCGCATGGGGCGAGAACACTTATACGTGGCAGAATGAAATACCTTCTGTTTTAGAAGAGGTTTCGCTTCGAAGAAAATTAAAACCTCTCGCATATTCAACATTGTTTGCTATTGACGTGAGTCAAAAGTCACTTCACTTCGCCGGGAAAAAATGTCTCTTTGTAACCAAGCGAAGACTTACCGGCGTATAGCAAACAGAGATTTAAATGCCACGATTTGAGAATGAGCTGAGAGAACCCTCAAGAGCGCATGCAAATATCTTGAAGAATAACAGGAAAAATGTAGCTCCGTTTTCAATGGACTGGATGCAAATTTAAATCGCTTTCGATAGTTTGCGGTGTACAATATGTCTATGCTCAAAATTGTGGGTGACATCACTTTGAAAGTGTTGCATGTTATCCTGTTTTCACTTATATTTGATCTCTTCATATTTATTGGATTTTGATTCGTAGACAAAGAGGCCGCACCTCATTTATTTAAAATTCATTTTGATTGAATAGATTATAGTTAAATGAGCCTGTATAAAATGAAGAAAAAAAATTCAAAAGTCAAGAGGGTCTTGTTTAGGCTGTAATATTGCAAAGAAACGTGGCTCCGTCCTCAATTGACTGGATGCAAATCTAAAATGCTTTCGATATAGTTTATTGTGTGCGGTATGCCCTAATATTTCGACAATATTTTGCAGGGTTGTTGGTTGTCTGTTACGATCAACATTCTCATTGTTATTGAAGGTGAATTCGGGGGAGGGGGGCAATCGCGCCCCATCCACTTATTCCCTAAACAGTCTTTACTTGTCTATGTTTTTTTTTTAAATATTTTGCTAACTTTCCTTTTACTTATCAGGCCACCTCAGAAACTTTTACCTTTATCATCAAATCCTAAAATACAATATTAACCCATTCACTACTGAATTTTGATATACCCATAAACTTTGTGTAGGGCCTACCCGGTTCCAGTAGTCAAAGGGTTAACCCATTGAGTACTGACTTCTGTAATACCCATAGACTTTGTGTAGGGACGACCCGGTTCCAGTAGTCAAACGGTTAACCCATTGACTACTGAATTCTGTAATACCCATAGACTTTGTGTAGGGAATACCCGGTTCCAGTAGTCAAAGGGTTAACCCATTGACTACTGAATTCTGTAATACCCATAGACTTTGTGTAGGGACTACCCGGTTCCAGTAGTCAAACGGTTAACCCATTGACTACTGAATTCTGTAATACCCATAAACTTTGTGTAGGGAATACCCGGTTCCAGTAGTCAAAGGGTTAACCCATTGACTACTGAATTCTGTGATACCTATAAACTTTGTGTATGGACTACCCGGCTCCAGTAGTCAAAGGGTTAACCCATTGAGTACTGAATTCTGTAATACCCATAAACTTTGTGTAGGGACTACCCGGTTCCAGTAGTCAAAGGGCCTTAACCCATTGACTACTGAATTCTGTAATACCCATAAACTTTGTGTAGGGACTACCCGGTTCCAGTAGACAAAGGGTTAAGTACTGAAACTAAAGATTGGTCTTCCTTGCATAAAATGGTTGATATATCAAATTGAGCAAAATGTAGATACTTCCTTCTTCCATTGTGCAGATACTTTTCAATATCCCGCTTAAGGTTTATGGTAAATTTAAAATCTTTGGAGGTACGAGTGGTGGAAAATGTGAAAAAAAAAGAACATTTCATTTCTCTTTCGTATTAATATGGAAATCTTAACTCGGGCAGTGTTTGAAAAAGTTAATACAGCTTTGATATCGAATGGCATTAGTTCCTTTGCTGAATGCTCAGAGATTAACAATCATTTAGCACACGAAGGGTCGTGGTAAAGTGGTTCAGACTCTAGACTTTCAATAAGAGGGGCGTAGGTTCAAATCCCACATACTGCTTTAATTTCCTTCAGCAAGAGAATCATCCACATTGTGCTGCTCTCGACCCAGGTGAGGTGAATGGGTACCTGGCAGGTTTATTCTCCCTTGAAATACATCGTACTGAAGCCAGGGTGATTATCCTACATTGCAGAGCGATTATAGGCGACTGATAACATTTGTGTTAGGCGCTGTATAAAAATGTGTAAATCTTATTATTATTATTATCATTATTATCGATTTTTATTAGTTTTGCTATTATCATTATCATTAGTATCATTGTTATCATTTTTTAACATTATTATTGTTATTATTATTTGTATTATTAGTAGTAGTATTATCATTATTATTATTATTATCATTATCATTATTATTATTATTATTGTTATCATCATTATCATTATTATTATTATCATTATTATAATCATTGTTATTATTAGTAGTATTATAATTATTACTATTATTACTATTATTATCAGCATTATTATCATTATTATTAAGAAAAGAAAAAGAAACACCGCCCCGCTTTCGCAGTATCGTGAATGGGATGGAATGCATACAATTATATAGATGAAGAAAATGCCCCCAAGAATGCGGTATACTTACTATATTTGTCTATGTTTATATTTTTTGTATAAAATTAGTCAGTACAGAGTCAATTTTAATGTGACACATTAGGCTTACTGGAAATTAGAAAACTTTTATTTCATAACTGTAAAAAACACATTTTGTACATGTTCCTATGAGTTTTCTCCACATTGTCAATATCTCAGAATGTATAATGCATTCTTCCTAGGGGTAGTCATAAATCGTTACACTTTATTCAAATTTCCAATTCATGTCAAAATTTATTAATTGATTTAGAATATATTTGAACTTTACATTTTGTATTATGAAATTTTGAAAACAATTTCAGCTTGAAATATCAATAATCAACATACACGTTAAATTGCACGTCTTTTCTATTTTTTTAATTATTTTCTTTCCGTTTAATTTTCGATATATTTGATTTTCTTCTTCTTCTCTATCATTCAAAGTGACTGGCAAATATGTGTAAATGTATAAATATGGATTTGTGTGTAAATTTGACATAATATAACCCATTTAAAGGTTGCCTTTCTAACCATTATTGCAGGATGTACTGTAAAAATACATGGACCTGCACTGCAAAAACGCGGGTGTTATTTTAATACTTTTCTAATGTGGTCCTATACAGATTCCGGCTGGTGTTAAATTTAACACCAGCCGGAATCTGTATAGGACCACATTAGAAAAGTATTAAAATAACACCCACTTGGAATCAAACCAATATATTTGAACACCGACTGGTGTGGTTCAGGGCTAAATCAACACTATTCGGTGTTTAGATATATTGAATTCCAAATGGGTATTATTTTAACACCTGTCCGGTGTGGTCCTAGATTCCGCATGGTGTTATATGGTACGCGGCCTCCCAGAAGGGCATTCCTTTTGGGCTGCTACCGTCTTCTTCAGGTTACATCTGCCTCCTTCAGGGTTGAAGATTCTTGCAGACGGATATGATTTGGTGGTACATGTGTGGGTAGCTAGGTTCAGGTACTTTGTGCGGGTATATACAAGTGCAAGTAAAAAGTCGTGTCTGGCTTAGCTCTGGCCTTCCGCCAGTCTCAGGCGGAAGGCTTTTGAAGATGATGCATTTATTATGGAGGAAGGGAGAGCATTCCATGCTTTAACAGTCCTTGGGAAGAATGACTGTCGGTGCTGTTCTGTTCTTGAATGAGGCACTTGATACATGGTACTACTCCTCTGTTGAGATCGGGTTCTGCTAGGCCCAGCTGATGGTGTGGTGAACTTGTCTAGAAGGAAGCTGACAAGGTTGTGATGTAGCTTGTACATAAGGACAAGTCTGGAGTCTTCTCGACGTGTTTGCAGTGTTGGCCACTCAACCAGTTTATAACTATATCTGCTATATATTTTACTTTGTAAATTTTAATATATGCTGTTTGTGAAATAAATGGATGAACTGAACTGAACTGAATATTTAACACCATTATTTTTGCAGTGTCCAGTCGAGTTTCCAGGTCTGTCATCTTACTCTTGTCATCTCATATGGTTTACACATTTTAGAAGTGCCATTGTGACAGTGGAGGTTTGAATATATTCGACCATATTTTGTTTTAATAATAATAATAATAATATAAATTATTTCTATAGCGCTAAAAACAGAGAGTACCGTAGCGCTTTACAATTTAGCAGAATAAGAAAAATCCAAACAATTTGATTACTGTGGGAAAAGGTAAGTCTTAAGATGTCTTTTAAACTCCCTTTTCAATGAAAATTTCACGACAACTGTCATTTTCTTATCTTTAGTGTTTTCCCTGTGAAAGTAAAACAAAAATTGTTATTAATACTCACTTGATAATCAGTTGCCTTTTCCAAAACCTTAGAACATATCTCCCTTCTCGGTATTTTGGTAGCATTCCTGTATCACATTATGGCAAGACGGTATGGCAGTATATACCTCAATCATATACTTTTTCCGAAAGTAAAAGTTCTCTTCATCATTCGGGAAATAGTTGAAGCTGTTTATGCGAGTTTAATAACGACGATTATAGTCTAGACGCCATCATGTTGTATACTCCAAAGTGAAGCGAAGCGTGTTGAAATTAGTACCCCTTTCCATCATCTATAAAGATCCATTTTGAAGCTCATCAGGTGAGAGTGATGTCAATTCAAATGACGGATTTTCCCGAATTAAAAGATCGACACACCCAAAACTACAATACCCAAGGTGTATGGTGTATTATCAATACGCGAACATGTGTAGTCCTCTTTTTATTGTTATGCATCGTCGCTACTGTAGATATATTATTAGCGGAGTATTACCACTCTCCGACCAGTTCGTTCGATCTCTTGTGGGATCTTTATTCTAAAGCTTATCTTCTTTTGTTCTTTTATTCAAGAGGGGGGTGGCGCTGAAGGAAGAAACGGGAATAAATACACTTTCTTTTCATCCTTTTTCCTCTTCTGGCTAGCCATGCGTGACGGGGTTTGTGAATACACCGACGTAACGGAACAGAATGGACTGCAGTCACAATGCTTATCCGACAACGTACAACTCGGGGGTCAATTATCATACCAAGCCCTTTTCATAAGGTCGGATGTGGTATTGATGATTCGATATCTCTGTTGTGAGTTGGCTTCTATCGATGATACATCATCGAATTAAATAGAACATAAATTATATTTCATTTAGGTACATACTTTTATTTGATTAACATTAACAATTACAGACTTTCATGTAATGAAATATATATTTAGGCATATTGTTCTAATGATGTGTCAATTGCTTGTAGAAAAGATAATTCTCTTTTATTGTTTTTTGATAAAATAGAATTATATATAAAACAATATGTATATTCAATTAAAGCCCAAATATAGTTTTGGTAACGATTATGAAATGTGAATTTTACCGGATATTTAAAATGACATATATCAGTATATATATATCTTACACACATTTTGAGCCCAAAGCATATCATTCTATGAACTCATTCATCTTCAAGATTTGAATTTGACTGTTGGATTATATCTAGCACCCTCTCTCAGTAATAATGATATTTTGTCTGTTATAAAAAGGTATACATGCACACAAATCTAATTATGGATTTTTTTTTTAAATCTAATTCTGTGCATAAGAAGGTGTCCTATATCAAGAAAGAAAGGAAAGTGTGCAAAAAAAATCAGTATGGGGTTCCCCATGCTGAGAAACTGTTTGCACATTTTAGGTTGTAGATTTACAGGAACTCGCTTATTTTTCACACAATCTTTTCTGCAATATGTTCATGATACGATATTTCATTTTATTTAGATTTGAAGACAAAATTAGGGGACAAACTAATACTTTACTTGGGCTTGAAGTAAATGTATGCTCTGTCCATGCTTTTCTGTGAAATGAAGACGCAAATAATCTTCTCTCAACATCTCTTTCTCCTTCTCCGCCCTCTCTCTTTTTCTTTGTCTCTCTCTATCTCTATCTCTCTCCCTCCCTCTATCTCTCCCTCACTCGCTCCTTCATTTTATTCTCCCTTCGTAAATCTTCCCTTCTCTTCCATGTTTTTCTGAGAACGAGTACAGACTGATTCTTAACCATCTAATAAAATACAAGAACACCGGTCCGTAACCAGAGGCGGTTGGGGGCGGGGAGGAGAGGGTAATAGAGTAATCCCCCAACACACACAAAAAACACACACGCACGCACTAACACACACACACACACTGTCTCTATCTCTCTCTTCATCCCTCCCTCTAACCCTCCCTCCCTCCCCTCTCTACACCCACTCTCTCCCCCCTCTCTCTTTCCTCCTCTCCCCTCTACCCCCTCGAATTCTAATTTATCAACGTACAAACATACATTTTTTTTTTGGGGGGGGGGGTAAAATATTGCACTCTGGTGAGCTCATAAAGGGTTCAATTATCAAGGGGAGCACCACTAGGGGCAATTCTTGCAATTTGAAGAAAATAAAAACATAACCCAGTGTTACCAATTTAGATTAGAAGAGAGATGATTTGTTTTAAAAAAAAAAGAACCCCTTTTAAAACCAGGATGACGTTAATTAAGACCAAGAAATCAAAAGTAAACACACAAATTTAGCACAACTCCGCTGAAGCTTTTTATTGATTGTATGAAATTAGAAAAAAAGGCACTTATTGGATGCATACAATGATACAATATTGCTGGATAAAAAAAAAACACACATGAAGGTTTAAGAATTCGATGGTTTACACGGTACAACATGTGCACATTTTGCATTTTGCATTGATTTCAAAACAAAACGCTCTAAAATCTGAATAATAGCTAATGGTTACCCGTTACAAAGGACACAAATATCATGTTATTACCACAATTATTAACCGGAAACATAGTCGCACAGCAAAATGATAAAAATACTTTAATGGTATAAAAAATGCGTTGGTTTTATACATTTTCAAGGTGTATAGATATTTCAAGAGGGGTTTTACAAAAAGGCACTCGTTTGGAATGTATTTTATAAGATAAAGCACGACTGTACAGGTTATAAAGCACACAAAGGAAGGTAGCACTTTTCTTTAGAGACAGACTGGGCCAGTTTTTCTTTAAAATTAAAAAGCTCCCCGAGCGCAAAGTGTACGCTGATCAGACAGTGGAATAACGTTCGGTTTGCGCTCAAGGAGCGTACGCCGAACGTCAGTCTACCGTATGACCTGCGACTTTGTGCATCCAGGGAGCGTTTTTATTTAAAAAAAATTGAGCCAATGGAGGCTAAAAACGCAAAAGTGTGAGTCGGCCTCAAAGGTTTGATCATACATTTGCGATTATAGCCAACGTCTTTACAGCGTTCATGAGATTTGAAATTCGTTCCGTGAACGCAAAATTACGGTGGGAAGACACGTGACTGGCGTTGTATGCGCTCGTCTGATGGTACGCACAGCATTGAAATACATGACATGATATTAGACATATAAAACACAGGCTTAAAAAAAATCATTGAATAGATTGTTAAACCAATTCTCGTAGATTATTTCAATATTAAAAAAAATCATTGAATAGATTATTAAACCAATTCATATTTTTGTACATTATTTCAACATTAAAAAAAAATAATTGAATAGATTAATATTTTCGTAGATTATTTCAATGTTAGACAAATCTTTAAATAGATTTAATGATATTAACAAGATTGCCAATATTTTTGTTAATTCTTTCTATTCATGTTTTATTTCTGAAAAAAGTGAATATATATATATATGCAATACTATGTTCAATTCATAAATATTATTATCAATACTTTTAGAATTTGAAAGAGTACTTTCTGTAATATAAATATATAGTACTTCTGTATGGGAATTTGCAAACACTAGTACAATTTGGCAAAAACATATACATAAAATTACTTGAATAAAAGTACTGTCTGTATCATAAATATATAGTACTTCTGCATGGGAATTTACAAACACATAGTACAATTTGACAAAAGCATGTACATAAAATTACCTGAATGGATTTAAAGTCAATCTACGAAGTTGTAGTTAGGGAACAGTCAATACAAAAACCGGATTGAAAATTTCAATCAATGTTAGATTTCGAATTCGATAATTCCAAACTTTTAATCGGATGTCCGATTTTGCTAAAAAATCTTAATGTGTTCATCTTATTTTTCTACATTCAACGATAAAATAATACTTTCAGAGGTGGACTTCCCTTTAAGGACGGAACGAAAATAGAATATGGCAAGATGTAAAAAAAAATAAATAAATAAATAAAAAATAACAATTCAACTGGACCAAGGATCGTTTTAGGTCTGCGGCGTACAGCTAACCATCCCTTGAACGTAGAGGGAGACAAACAACATATTGGCGCCTATGTCTTAAAGTTTAAGACCCAGCCCGGGTCACATAGAGCCCCGGAAGCAACAAGATTCAACACGACTCTTTGTTAACTCACAGTTAACTGCCTGAGAACAAAGAGTTGTGTTGAATCGTGTTGCTTCCGGGGCCCTATGTGACCGGGGCTGAAACAAATAAACTTCCAAATATATACATCTTTTGTATTGACCATGCGGCGTAGACACAATGGGAATGAATTTATGTATCTATTGAGGTGTTTCTAGACAGTTGCGATCAATCGCATGTTGCAGTTAATCGGCATGCGCCAATCAAAATTTTTGTTTCATACGTGGCTTAATAACATTGCTCATAGCGCGCGAATGAAGGATGTTACAATTTGCAACTGAAGCAGTAGATTTGCAATTGATCACAACTTTCAGGCAACATCTCCGATATGAGTTAACCCATTCAGGACATGAACTATTTTGCAACAAATTCAATTGCTATTGCTTTCCTAAATTCCAACATTAACTTTGTTAATTCTCTTTTTGATGAAATTCCAATTACATGTAAATATAATGTTCCCTACTTGAATCGTTATCGCAAAAAACGCGTGTAAAACATGAAAAATTGTGTAAAGACTGTGGATTTTTTTTCATGTGTTGCCAATTTAAGGATTTTTGAAAATGTTAGGGATTATTTTCATTAAAAAATTGCTGTATGACAGACAGCATATAATAGCACAATGGTCAGATTTGGTTTGGAATTTTTGTTCTTTCTTCTCATGCATCTGGTACTGTATAGTTTGGAGCCTTGCATCAAAAGTTATTGAACCAAAACAAAATGTGTTCTATCGTATTGAAAGGGTTAAGACAGCTTCTGGTTTGTGTCGATTGAGTGTGAGGACCGGAAGGAAAATGGCGGCGGTGCTGGTTGTGGTACTGGTGGTGGTAGCGGCAATGCTGGTGCATGATCATGCTTATGCTACTATTGATTGTGGTACCACGTTGGTGGTAGTAATGCTGTTGCTGCTACTGGTTGTGGTGGTGGTTGTGGTGACGATGTTACTGTATTTTTGTGGTTATTGTGGTGACGATGTTGGTATTGACAATAGCGACGAGGGTGTTGCTTCTACTGCTGGTGGTAGTGTGTTGGCAGCAGTGGTGGGTCTGCTGCCGCTATTGATGTTGTTGCTGGTGGTAGTGATGATGATGATGATGATGAAAGTTGTGCTGCTGAATTCTGTTGGTAGCGAAGACAGTGTTGGTGGTTAACCTGTAAGTGTTGGTGTTATTGATAACAATAATAATGATAGTAGATGCAATGTATACAGCGTACATATCCGATCGGCGGAATGCAGCCCAAACCCCTTTGCATTATTATTATCCTAACTTTAGCCAGGCGTACACCAGCGCACTTCAAGGAATAAATAAATATTCCTGCCAGGTACCCTTTCACCTCACCTGGGTTCAGTGCAGCACAATGCGGATACATTTCTTGCCGAAGAAAAGTATCGCCATGAATGGGATTCGAACCTACGACACGGTGGTTGATTGAGTGGGGACAGTCAGGACGGCGGTGACGATGTGGCGATGGCGGAGCTGTTGCTACTGTTATTGCTGGTGGTGATGCTGACGATGATGATGGTGGTGAAGATGACGAGAAAAGAGATGACAGACTTTCACTTTTGGATGCCAATGTGGAATGCAGTTGATGATGAACAGCATGGTTGAAGTGAAGGCATCTCTGTGAGCTGAAGTGATGTCCACGTCCTATTTCTTATCTTTCTTATCTGGAAAAGAAAAATGAAAATAAAAAAAACTAAAGAAGAGTGATCGAAAAATGCTTACGATTTTATAGTTGGCTGGAAGAAAAAATGAAAATGTAAAAAATAATTTAAAAAACTTAACAAAAGCTGCATTATTTTATATCCTGTATACACCAGATCTCTCATTGACTCTCTTTCCCCTCTGTAAGCCTAACTCCCTTCATCAGCCAATGTACCAAACACAGACACACACACACACACACTCTCTATCTCTCTCTCTACCTTTCTCTCTTTTTTTCTCTCTCTCTCTCCCTCTATCTGTATCTATCTATCTCTTTCCAACTCTATCTCTCTTTCTCACTCTGTCTCTCTCTCTCTGTCTCTCTCCCTCTCTCTATCTCACTCCCATCCCCCCCTCTCTCTCTACAATATATTTTTCCTAGCTCACTCTCTCTCTCTCTCTCTCTCTCTCTCTCTCTCTCTCTCTCTCTCTCTCTATTCTTCCCCTCTCTCTCCCTTTCCTACCCTCTCTCTTTCCTTCTCTCACCACACAATCCCTATTTACCAGAATTGAAAAAGGGACCCAAATTATTGAACATAATGATAGACAGAAGAAAAGACACGATATAAGCTATTTCCGTAAAATAAAGTGGGTCATGGGACAATATAATCGTACGCTGTGTATTGCACAGTGCGGACACAACGGTCACAAGCGGGTTCTCATTTGAATAGCATTACAAAGGAGCATTGAATTGGAGTTATACTCATTGTAATGGAAATATATTATACCGTGTTGGTAACATTAAAAGAGAATCACGAAGACATTATCAAGCCTGGAACGTGCGGGTTTTACGAACATAATGCAAACGGAGTGCGAAAGGTGATTAGTATTGTGACGTAAAAAAAAGGGATAACATTTCGAGCAAGAATGAAAAAAAAAATTGGACGAACCAAACAAATTCCACTGAAGCCTTCGAAATTATTATATGCACACAAAAGAAAGTATTTCTCCGATTGATGTATTCACGTTCAACATTACTCAGCATAATAAGAGGAAGGAATTTTATTATGTGTAGATAATAGAGCTATGCATCCACAACACAACACACTGCTTGAAAGGATGTGAAAATCAGTAAATAGACATGTCCAATGAAAGAAATGTTACAATAGCAGCCCGACTCCTTGAGTGTGGCAATTATTTTCTCATATATAAAAGGCATATGAAACAAAGGAAAGAATGTGCGAGCATATACCATTTGATTTACGACAACAATGCATTTGCGCTTTACTTACAAGAGCGTTTGGCGTCATAGTATTTTGGATAGCTTTACAGGACATGAAAGTAAATAAATACAATAATTCGAAGCATGTAGAGAAAGACAGTTTGTCCTCTCGAATTATGCTGGATGGTTCCTTCTGCAAATGTCCCTTCCTTGACGCCATTACTGAAATAACACGAAATAACTCGAAATAACTCGAAAGATCCCGAAACCGAAATGCATAAAACGAGCCCTAAAATCTGTTTTGTTTTTTGTTTTACATGATCAAATTCGATATAAAACAGTTCTTACAATATATTATCCACATAATCACCTTTTCGTGCTTGTAAAATACGTTGTATTTGTGATTTCCTTCGTGGTTCTTCTTTAATATAAAGTAATGAGAGACAAGAAAGAAATAAAAAGATTATATTTAAAACAATATCGATCACAAAAAGAAGGCCGAAAGATGGAGAAAAAAAAACGTAGTGGAAAAGGGAAAGAATTTCAAGAAAACGGCACATTATGCCGTTTTATTAAATCACTCGGAATTAATTTAAAAAAAAATCGAAATGTGAAATCAAAAAGCAAGAAATGGAGAGACAGTGCATTAGAAATGTAAAGCATTAAGATAAAGAGGAAATGTTTAAAATGATAAATAGATTACGGACAGAGAAAAATACATGAGCGGTGTTTCACCAAGTTATGTAAGACTCTAAGAACGACTTTACGCACGACTGGTACCAGTTCTTGTGTTGAATGATCGAGAATCTTACGCATATTAAACTCATTAACGTACTCCAGTCATTCTTAAAGTCGCGCGTAACTTTAAGAACGACTTGGTGTAACACCGCCCAGGGAGGTGTTTCACCAAGATAAGAAAGACTTTACGCACGACTTTACTTTCGACTGGTACCCCTTCTTGTGCGTAATAATTCATAATAGTGCGCGCATTCAGCGCAAGCATTGATACCAGTCGAACGTAAAGTCGTGCGTAAAGTCTTTCTTATCTTGGTGAAACACCGCCCAGGTTGAATGAATGGCAAACAATAGACTTGGAAAAACAAATAATGTGGAAAACAATACAAAACATACGAGAAGCGAGGTGTAAAATAATACAAGATAAAAGAAGGAGACATTAGAAAGGTAAATACAATCACTGACAATTAACATAAAACAATAGCCTAAGGGAGAGAGCGACAAAGAGAGAATGAGAAGGAGTGAGTGAGAGAAAGATAGAGGGAGAGAGATAGGGAGAGAGGGAGAGGGAGAGAGTGAGAGAGAGGGGAGGGAG
>BQKZ01003485.1:27581-45052 GCA_036244855.1 Temnopleurus reevesii
GGGGGGGGGGGGGGGGGGGGGGGGGGTAAAGACGCGAGCCCCCTTGGGTAGGAAGGCAGTGGCAAAATGAATAATGATGATGATGATAATAATGATATTTGCCATTTATATAGCGCACTTCCTCACTCAGCAGTTCCTCAAGGTGCTACCCGTTATTATTACACATGTTTTAGCCCGGCGTGCATGCACCAGCGTCTGGTACCCATTCACCTTACCTGGGTAGAATGCAGCACAATATGGGTGAATACGAAAAGGTACACAAAATTGAACTTTTTGAGTCCAAATTCCTTAAAGATTTTCTTCCTTCTTTCTTTTGCTTGGTATTTAAACTCATATGGGAGCGGAAATTAACTCCGGTGGTAAAGGGGGGGGGGGGGGGGGCTATTGAAAATATATATGTGCGCAACAAACAACAGCAATAACAACAACTGTCAAGCCCGAATTTTTTATTCTGTTCATTCCACAGATACGGATGTATGAATGTTGAGTCAATATCTACTCACGACCGGTTAATAAAGGCTGAAGCAAATGTGTGACTCGGACAATGCACCAAGTCTTCGAACACACGAAGAACAGTTCCCAATGAAGGGCCAATAGGCGGAGACATCATCACCCACATTTTTGTACCTCAATCTGTAACACGTGTCTGCTTTTGTCTATCCGTTTCTCAAAATACTGTGACGTCTTTCACATCTGCTTCTCACACATTATATAGAATTAAAGAAAACAATATGGAGAAGTTGGTGATTTTGAACATTTTTCTTGCATCAGTACTTGCCTTTTTGAGCGAAGCAGCAGCATATTGGGGAGACCAGGGTTATAGAGCCCGAGGCTCGGGTCCGTTCTGGCGAGGTACCACCATCACGGGGGCCCGGGCGCCTCCGAGACGAAGAGATCTGTGTTGCAAGCAGACCGTCAGCTATGGTGGCAGTTCAGGTGAGAAATTATTGTTTTCTTAAAACTCAGTGTTGGATTTTGACGGGGTAGATCCAGCTCACGTCCCCCATATGACCAACAATCGCTTTTTTTTTTCTTCGATTTTTTCTGTCTCTTTATTATAGTTCCCGAGTTTGAGCATCATATGCCATAAAAGAAGCATTTTAAAACTTATAATCCCTTTTTATTTTGGGGAGGGGAGGGGGAGGGGGCTACTGTAACTCGTTCCAGAAATATTGGATTGGCCCCCGAAATTTGTCTTCATCAACTTTAGTTTCATCCATAAAATGCATGATTTATGCATCGCAGAGGGTGGTGTTATCAACCAACAAGATAGAGAGGATATGATGGGAATATAAAGAGTAATAAAAGTGCCTGTAGTAGACAAGCTTTATTCAATCTCTGATCTTGAATTGAATCGATTGATTGATCGATTGAATTGGTTTTATTTCTGCGTTTATCAGTTTATCAGTTTACAACAAAAATAACAAATGAAAGTAAATTTACATGAAACGTGTTAAACAAATAGCATTAAGTCGAAATAGAGATAGTAAAAACACAACAATTTCGTATAAGATTAAATCAAACAATCTAAAGTATAGCGTGTATACATTACATGTCACATGTTTCAGCCATCTGATACGTTCCGATCCAACTGCATTTATTAGTTTTATATATCCTTTTATATCATAGTGATGAATACATTTCATCAAGTTCAAATTAATGTAATCGATTACACTCATATATTACACATTCGACAAAATTTACTGATGGCAAATTTTTGCTTAGTTTCTTCATGTAATCTTTTTTTTTTATTTGATATGTTTATCTATGTATTAATGTTTAATTTACATGTATTTTTCTCATACTTTTGGCCATGACCGGGATAAGAATATAAAAATGTAGCGTTAGATGATGACGATGACGATGTAAATGAATGTGCACCATTATAATCCGTCAAAATGTTTGAAGACATTCATCTTGTCGGTCTTCTGATAACTATACAGTTTTCATCGGAATGTTATGAAAAATTCCATGTCATAGCATGCGTGATTTGAAGGCATCTTTGAGACACCATGATACAGAGATACCAACCCCAAAGACTATATGTGATGATATGAAAACGGGAACATTAATGTCTTCTCATGACAAAAAGTTAATGGTTATTGGTATCATAATTTCCATATATTATTTGATTATTCACATTCTAATTACTCATTAATAATTCATATTTTGTATTGTTGGCTTTTCTGTAATAACGGCGCTTTCTGGATACCATCTGCAAGTCTTCCAATTAATGTTTTGTCATTATGGTTGCCAGGGGCGACGTATATAATTAAAATGACAGGAAGTGCATGGTATATCTGATATCCCTACCTGATCAAAACATAACCCCTCCGGGTACACACGCGTAATTATTTCTCCATAGACCCGTGTGTTATTTGGCCTTTTAAAAAAATTCATATAAAATCGGCTGTAGATTAGGTCGACAAGTGCTTGGTAGCAATGGAAAGGAAATTTTATGGGCTTTCATATTCTGCATTCAAAACTACCTCTTGACCAGCTCATTTTTTAGCAATTTCCCCTTACATAGCAACATGACGTGCATCAATAAATTCCATACCCCTAATGAGGTAAATTGAATCTATCTTTAGAGGTGTCAAGTAGTTCCAGAAATCGAAAAATTTTGAGTCCCCCTTTTGATAAAGAAAGGTCATATATTNATGTTTATCTATGTATTAATGTTTAATTTACATGCATTTTTCTCATAGTTTTGGCTATGACCGGGATAAGAATATAAAAATGTAGCGTTAGATGATGACGATGACGATATACATGAATGCGTAACATTATACTTCGTCAAAATGTTGTTGAAAAATTACATTTCGTCGTTCTATAACTATAAAACTTCCATCTGGATGTTAGGAATATGGATTTTATGTCACAGCTAACGCGATTTGAAGGCATTTTACAGACACCATGATACAGAGATACCCACCCTAAAGACTATTTGTGATGATATGGAAACTGGAACGTTAATGTCTTCTCATGACAAAACGTGAATGGTTATTGGTATGATAATTTCCATATATTGTTTGACCGTTCATATTCTAATTGCTCATTCATATCTTATATTTTGGATCGTTGGCTTTTCTGTAATAACGGCGCTTTCTGGATACCATCTGCAAGTCTTCTAATTCATGTTGTTGCCATATGGTTGCTATAGGGGCGATGGATATAATTAAAATGTCAGGAAGTGTATGATATCCCCTACCTGATGAAAACATAAACCCTCCCCAAACATACCATCATCTGATTATGACAGAGGGGCAGGCACAGGTGTTGAACCCAATTTGTAATATTTGTTTTAATATTTCCCGCATATGGTTCTTCTGATACCAATATCTTGAAGGAGGATACACAGTTTTCGAGGCATTAATTTGGAAAAAGGTTTTCTTAGAACAGAAATGTATATAGATGTGAATATACAGCGAGCTGAAAGAAAGAATAAATACATGAATATATAGATAAACACATGAATGAATAAGTAGATAGACAAACAGCTATTCAACTAGACAAATGGATAGATAGATAGATAGATAGATAGATAGATAGATAGACAGATAGATAATGAATAAATGAAGAAATACATGAATTGGTGAATAGATTATGAACAAATAAACAAATAAATGCCTTATGAAACAAAATAATTTCATTTATTTTCTTATTCTTATATTACGTAATAATATAATGAACATTTTGATGCATGGCATAAAAAAAACAGATGGCGGTATGTTGAATTGTGACACGTACAACATATATTTTTTTCAATGTATTTATTTTTGTTTTCTAGGTTTTAAAGTGCAATCTAATATTTTACCACTTTGTTTCAATAAAATCTACAAAGGCAAAAATATATCAATATGAGCTACATTCAAGCGATTTTTCACTTCTCTGTATCGCAAGAAAGTATGCCAGCTATCTCTGTGTTCCACTACTAGTCTGGGTTATCTAACAATAGGAAAACACGCCCCTCTTGATAATTTTAGCTACATTACAAATTCATATGGCAGGTATGGATGAAAGGTTAATGAACAAGGGGAAGTTACCATTGTCTTGTCAATTGAATATTGGCCCGTAATTATGTTTCCAAATATATTTACATAATGCCTTAAGATATGGAAACGTAATCAATTAATTTAATTGGTCTCGAGATATGCCAGGTGAATGTCTTCCTTCGCATGTCTTTCTACCTGGAAGGGATGATAAGATTGAATAATTTTCATCGGTATGAAAATAATTGTGCTACGGTAACTGTTATCACTGGTACCGTAATATAAACATATTTCGAGATTCGAAAGATTGCTTTCAAGCCAAAATTGAATACATCTATCAATTTTGAATATCATTCAATTAGTCTGTTAGTGGTTAAAATGAATTAGATTATAGTCCTTTATACGCTTGATGGAAATAATGTCTCCTATAGAATTCATTGGCCAAAAAACAGTGAAAGGTCTGTCTTTCTTTATTGTAATTAATCTTGTACTGCTCCCCTCTTTAAAAGTTTGCTTATTCCAAATTTCTTTCTGCAATATATTCCCGAAACATTTGCCAGAACTGGGGCCTGTAACATAAAAGAGATACGATTAGTTGACAATTAATTGTATCTCTATGGTACACGTTTTGCCATAGACTTACGATTAATATTTATCGTAAGTTCAATTGCATATTTTATGTTACAGTCCCCTGAAATAAACTCGTGGACTTCTACGGAGGGTGAAAAGATGCCCATGAAAAAGATTAACACAATATTTACCTTCGATTAAAAACCTTACTTCTTTCTAGCTTATGCGTCACCACAATTCTATCCATTGAGTCGATAATTATCCAATGTCCCTCTTTGTTGCTTCAGTACCCGTGACACTAGCCAAGAACTGTAAGAACATTCTGGACTTTGTGATAGGCGTGTATACAATCTTTACCTCAGAAGTAGAGAAATGTAGCAATATCATCAGAGATTACTCCTCTATTTCATATTGAATCTACCATTATTGAGATCATAGTTTTCACTATTTCCTTCTTCAATCATGTAGTACTCTTGCGACTGGCCAAGAGCTGTAAAAACGCGGCCCCGTAACATAACAGTTTGCGATTAATTGCTAATCTGATAGCGACCGATATCAATCGCAAGTCTGTGGCAAATCATGTACTAAAGTTTGCAATTGATCGCAAAATCAAATACATGAAATAGCGATTAATATATTAATCGCAAAGCTTTATGTTACGGGGCCCTTAACTTCGGCGAGGGTTGGGATGACGTGTATACAACATGCAATATAGTTATATACTCTATATTAATTTTTTGTACTATATATCTTTATTGAGACTGTTATCTTAATTTTTTAAATTGTTCCTTTATTCATTTTCTCTGACCTTTTCCCTGTTTGGTACTCCAGTGCCGGTCCCCTTGGCCAAGAACTGTAAGGATATCCTTGATTTTGGAGGAGGTCGTGATGGCGTGTATACGATCTACATCTCAGACCTCGAGAGCTGCAGCAAGAGGGAGGTTTATTGTGATCAGCAGCGGGACGGAGGTGGATGGACGGTAAGAAATTAAATAAATTCAATTCAAAATTTAAAACATTTTTCGTACTTCTTTGTATAAAGCCTGCGTCACAACTTTGCGTTTTAGTCTGCGTTGGCCTAGCGTTTTTAGAAATTAAAAACACTCCCTTGACGGACAGCATACGCAGATCAGACGGTGGACTGATGTTCGGCTTGCACTCAACGAGCATACGACGAACGTCAGTCCACTGCATGGCCTGCGTCCTTGTGCGTCAAGGGAGCGTTTTTATTTTCCAAAAACACTGGGCCGACGCAGGCTAAACACGCAAAGGTGTGACGCAGGCTTAAGTCTTGTAAAAAATTATACAGAAATTACAAAATAAATTTACGAAAGTGATCAAATGCAAAGGAATAAGATTTAGCCCTATGTAGTGTCGGGTCACACTACCCAAAATAAAGAAAATAAAATCAGGGATGGTGAAAATGAACGAAATAGACAAGGCCGTCGGAGGGGCTATAGTCGCCCCTCCCCCCCTGTGGCAGCCCAACACGTTTCACAACGTTTTGCGGTATCTGATAGAAGAGGGGGAGGGGGGGGGGNGGTGAGGTGAATGGGTACCTGGCAGGAATATTTATTCCTTGAAATGCCAAGTGCGCTGGTGGCTGCCAGGCTAAAGCCAGTGTAATAATAATGTAAAGCGTCTTGAGCACTCAGCAATGAGAGTGGATACGTGCGCTATATAAACTGCATACATTATTATTATTATATTATTATTATAATTTCCACTTTTACATTCTTTGATACTCTAGTGCCAGTCCCCTTGGCCAAGAACTGTAAGGACATTCTAGATTTCGGCGGCGGTCGTGATGGCGTGTATACGATCTACATCTCAGACCTTGAGAGTTGCAGCAAGAGGGAGGTCTATTGCGATCAGCAACGAGATGGGGGCGGATGGACGGTAACGATTTTATTTTATTTTTTTTAGATCAAAGGTCTAAGGCATAATTTTCAGAAGCAGATTTTACAGATGGATTTAATCAGTCGATTACAATTATTTACCTCTAAATATTACAGACTTTTCATAATCATAATTTGAAAGATGCGTGTGTGTCTCGAACCTCAAACTCTCAGAGGGATCACAAACTACCCAATACTACATTGAATTATAAGTGAACATTAACGACGCAGCCCACAAGGGGCGGTCGCATTTGGTAAGATATTGGCCAAAATGGACCAATAGAGAAAGACGAATGGCTTAGGGTGAAATATAATACCATATACTCAAATTATTCATTACTTTGAAATGTTTTAATTATACATCTATGAATTATCTATGTATCTATCTTATATTAGGATGAAGCTCAAATAATGAAAGATTTGAATGAATGAATGAATGAATGAATGAAAGAACTTTTATTACGGTAATGTCAACTTGACATCTGCATGTAGATTTTATTGTATTCAATTTTTGGTAACCAAAAATTGAATACAATTATATCTACGTGCAGAAGTCACAACCCATTGGTAATAGGACACCAAGTAATAGCAAGCTTGCTAGTAGGGTAATACGTAATGCAATATCAAATGATGCCACTTTTAACGTGGTTAACATGATAACCACTATCCTGATCATATCCTAGGTAATCCAGCGGCGCTACAACGGTAACCTCAACTTCTACCGCGGCTGGGATGACTACACGAGAGGCTTCGGTTTCCTAGACGGGGAGTTCTGGCTTGGATTGGAGTGGATTCACCTCCTAACCCACCAAGGCCCGACCGAGGTTCGGATCGACTTACAAGACTTCCAGTTCGAGGAGGCACACGCGCACTACCGCTTCATCTCGGTTGCGGACGCGGCTCGGAACTACACGCTGACGGTGCGGCGGTATGACTCTGGTTCAAGCGCAGGTAACCAACACTTCCAAGATTCCCAAATAAGAACAAAAGTATACAAACACCCTTTGAATTAATAAAACACAAAAGCTGATTCATTTTAATCCATGACAAAATAATCTTAAGACTGACTTACACCTCAGTTGCGTTTTTCGCCTGCGCGGGCAGAAAGTTTTTACAAATAAAAAACGCACCCTGGACGCAAAAAGACGCAGGAAATAAGGTGGACTGACCTCAAGCCAAACGCCAGTCCATCTGCTGATCAGTGTATAATCTGCGTTCGGGGAACTTAAAAAAACCCAAAACGCTGGGCCGAAGAAGGCTTAAAACGCAAAGATGTGAGTTTGCCTTTAGGCCTGGCATGGGATAGCAACAGAGGCTAGCCCCTGTACAGTATTTTGTTTTAAGAAAAGTATAAGAACAGCGGCTGCGATATTGCATATTTTCTGATACTGCAACTTTTCAAAGAAATTTGTATAGATTATCATTACGTAATGTAAGCTCTATGTCCCTCTCTCAGTCAGTTTCCATTTTTTTCTTACAATAATGATGATTATAATACTTCACCATTTTATTCTCAATCAAAACCCCAAACTTTCGTTCTGTTTGTTCAGCTATCACTTTTCGAAATTAGTTTTCCTCCCTCAGTTTACCTCTGCCCTACGTCCATGTATTTTTAATTCATTTTATGTAAATATCGATATATTACAAATCCTCCATCTTTTCCTATTTTTTCTACTCGTTTCCACCCTCAGGTGACGGTCTTAGCGCGCACAACGGAGCCCCATTCTCTACCTATGACCACGACGCGGACCGCTGGACCGGGAACTGCGCGTCAGAATACTCCGGTGCGTGGTGGTACACGAGCTGTCACACCGCTAATCTTAACGGGGTTTACCTGGGCGGCCCTACGGGAGAGTATGCTAAGGGTGTGGTGTGGAACCCTTGGAAGGGGTACAGCTATTCGCTGAAGTTTGTTGAGATCAAGATCAGGCCTTTGCCACCACCGTTCTGATTGGATTGTGTTAAGCCCCGGTCACATATAGGGCTCCGGAAGCAACACGATTAAACACGACTAGTTGTTTAAAGGCAGTTAGCTGTGAATTAACAAAGAGTCGTGTTGAATCGTGTTGCTTCCGGGGTCCCATGTGACCGGGACCTTATATGAACATGCATGAAACTCTGGTTTATTTGATAACAGAACTTTATGTGTTATCACGAAGCGAGAAAAGTCCTTGTAACATTTCAAAAAACATTCCGTACATTATTATATACATGGGACATAAGTCCCATTTGTGTTTCAGCATGAGGGACAATTTTACAAGGAATTGTGATGCTCCCCTGCTAAATGATAAAATGGTAAAACAAATTAAACAGAATTTTTTCCAGTACGGTTAAAAGGGATTCAAGAGATGTGTTGTCATTAAAATGGAGAAAGACATGCACGATGAAATAACTGTGAAAATTTGGGCACATTCTGATTATCAGTTGAAAAAAAGTTACGAATTTTAAAAGTTTCAGTTTAGCTGATCTATCTCTTTGCGTTGGTTGGCAACTTTGGTAGAAACGTAACAGTGTAATTTGGATACCTGATAGGCGTTGAAGTAACGCCAGTGTGATTGTGTATAATGTGGATAAACCACCTTAAGCTATCTATGCTATTTTAAGGAACATATTTCGACACAGGATATAAGCGTGTGGTAGGAACATAACGACTAGAAATATTACGGATTTGTCGACTTCCAGACAGTCGGAGGAAGTTCGTTTGGGAGCATCCCACGAGTCCGACAGCCCACGAGTCCGACAGCTCACGAGTCCGACAGAAATGAATATAAGCATACTACATCGACAATTTTCAAAATGAGGTTCGAGCTAGACATTTTTACTTTCACGCTCGCAAGATCGACACTGACAAATTATTTGCTTTGAGCCCGACAGCACGCAAACAGACCTACAAGACCGACTAACGTAAATATAGTGCTGTCGGACTAATAGACCAATTTCACCTAGAGTCGGTCTCATTTACAAAATTGATGTTCGGTCGTAATCATGTGCGTTTTCATAATTTTGTCGGATTAATGAGTTGTCTGAATCTAATCCGTTTTTATGTAATGTCTATTTCGTGCACCAATTATTCAAAATGTCGGCCTCGTAAGCTGTCGGACTCATGGGCTGTCGGACTCGTGGGCTGTCGGACTCTTCGATAGTACCCCATTCGTTTTGCTGTACAGAGGTGATATAGAATGTGATTTAGAAGACGTTCCTCTCAAGAAAAGAGGTACAGTCAATGGAACAGTTTGAAGCTGTGACGTCACCACGTCGCCATCAATTTGATTACATCTTGGTATTTTACAGTTGCGTATCCAGGGAGGTGTTTCACCAAGATAAGAAAGACTTTACGCACGACTTTACGTTCGACTGGTATCAGTTCTTGCGCTGAATGCGCGCAATAGTGTGAACCATTACGCGCAAGAAGGGATACCAGTCGAACGTAAAGTCGTGCGTAAAGTCTTTCTTATCTTGGTGAAACACCTCCGAGGGAGGTGTTTCACCAAATCGTTCTTAAAGTTACGCACGACTTTAAGTTCGACTGGTATCAATTCTTGCGCTGAATGCGCGTACAATTATGAATTATACGCACAAGAAGGGATACCAGTCGAACGAAAAGTCGTGCGTGATGTCTTTCTTATCTTGGTGAAACACCTCACAGGGTTGTGTTTCGTATAGAGTCGTGCATAGATCTACGCACGACTGTAATAACGACTGGTGATCCTTTCTTCTGTGCGATTCAGCGCCAGGTGTTATCATTAAGTGCAAGAAAGGGTCACCAATCGTTCGTAGAATCATGCGTAGATCTACGCACAGCTTTATGAAACACAAATAACCCAGGGTTGCGTTTACGTTTCATTAAGCTTTGGGATTCAGCGCCAGATGTTATCATTGAGTGCACGTTGTATATAAAAAGGTGTCAAAGTCCTATTTCTGTTCCATGAGTCTTATCATACATATAAATATGTACAGAATGTAAAGAAGGTTCATGATAATAAAGGATGATATTTCTAAAAACAAATGATTTAACTTGTTATGCAGAAGTTGTCCTGTGTTTGTATTGAACAATAAAAATAAGTGTAAAGGATACACATACACAGAAACTGCGGAGACGGGCTCCCAATTGAAAAACATGGCTTTTAGCTCCTTCACTTTTCTAGACGTTCCGCATTACCTCATACATTAGAATTGTACGTCAGTATACTTATCGCCATGTGAACCCACTGAAAATTATCCCAGAAAAATTGTCCCTGATTTGTTTTTTTTTAATAAGACTGAGGAACATTTTGACTAGGGGAGCTGATAGTGGACAGGATGTGTGTAACAATTTTTCACACCACCGTATAACACGATATAAACTATTTCCACAAAATAAAGTGGGCCGTGGACAATAGAGCAGTACGCCGTGTATTGAACTGTGCGGACACAACAATCACAAGTCAGTTCCGATTTGAATAGCATTACAAAGGAGCATTGAATTGGAGTTCGACTTAATTTTACGGAAATAGTTTATATCATATGCTATATAGGCATATAGTTGTTCACGAATTTTCTGAAAAGAAGGGGGCTGCAGCATCCAGCCCCCTCTTCCCCGACCCTGTGGCCCCGTGTTTAGAACAACACCGACACCAACAACATAAGCAGCAGCAGTAACAACAATAATAATAATAACAACAACAACAACAACAACAACATCATCATCATCATCATCATCAACAACAACAAGACGAAGGAGGAGGAGAACAACAACAACAACAGCAGCAACATCTTTCTGCAGGTGATTAGGTAAATCCTCATTTTATTAGAAAAAAAGGACTTTCATCTGGCCAATATTCTTGATTCTGAATCCAATATCTCGGTTGCATTTTTTCATTTGTTGCGATGAATATGAGCCACCTTCAATTTCTGTGGAGCGCCATCTACTCTCGGAAACCCGATTCATGGGAGACACAGTACACACCATCAATCGGAAATAACATCTTGAAAATGTCCCGTACGGCATTTTTTTTATATTGGGGGGGGGGGGGGGGAAGTAAATAAAATTAACTTATGTAGAAACTTTGGTCTTGATAAAGTGAGAGTTAAGTACTTTTTTCATCATTTCATAACGATCTCAAACAAGAACATTTACAAAAATAACACACATTAAAGAAGAGGATAATACTATTAAGTATTTGCATCCTTTGAAAAAGAGCGTAAAACCTACATCCCTATTTCAAAATGAGCTCACTAAACGAACTTTCCAAACTTTTTCAGCGCGCGCATCTGCATTATGACGTAGACGCTGCATGCGCGGGGTAGGTAGCCAACAACATGTAACATACGCCTGCAAACTATTGCATATCAGTTGTGAATGAATTATCTTGTGTGAACAAGTGATTTTGATTTACTGCACTTTCAGATTTCTTTCAAAATTTTCGAAATTTCAAAATGGGTTCTTGCAAATCTAAACAATCATCTTTGCATGGTGTGGAAGAACGCAGAAGCCAATCTAATAAAAGAGTAAAAACCGGCTGTTGGGCGGGAGTGAAATCACTCTTCTCTCGGAGCAAAAAGGTAAAGATTCCATTAAAAAAGGGTTCTATATCACAGAATGGAAGCAAAATAATATCTATCACCTAAATGTTTATTTGACGTAAACGATCACGTGAAGTAAGATTTCTTTTAGATTTTAAGAGAGAACTGAACAAATAATAATTGACGATGGGAGAGATCTCGAGACGATTTGCAACGGTCTATTTATTATTATTATTATTTTTTTTTTTTTTGGGGGGGGGTGTATTTTTACTTTTATGTGTATACACTTTCTTCGTGTCTATAAAAAGAATCAATAATATCATAAAATGTTAGTTCAGATGGAATAATGGGAATGATAATAAATTTGATTACTATAGTGGGCCTATTTTTCATTTTTGAATGAATATTAGCTATATTTATGCAAAATTTTGTTTTCAATATTGAACTTATCGTTATGAAGGATGGCAGCAATAAACCATTTTCGTAATATATTTAAATGGTATGCAAACGCACGATGAGAACAGCACGATGACAAACTATTGGTTCACCTGATATAAATAATTGTAGTTTAATAGAAGGAATACAGATCGCATTCCGTCGTTGTTAGTCAAGCTACAATGTTTGCCTCATCTAGCATCATTAATGTATGCAAGTAGAATTTTGGCCATTGTAATTTCATTATTTTTTAAACAGCTGAATACATAGTTTGTCTTGGGGCAAACATAAATAAATATGTATACATTACGAAAGTGGTATATTGACTGTGTCGCAAATACATTTGGGTTCCAGGTGTTACATAACAATGACGCCGTCATTGTCAATGATGACGAGGATGTCAAACATCAACAAGTCTCTCACCAGGCATCGACTTCGGTTGTCAACACCGTCATCAGCAACGACTTCATCGACAACCTCGCTCGAGACACCCATAGTGTAGCCGAAGCCCGTGCATCAATTGACCAAAGGACGGATGAGCAACTATTGCCTCAAGACATCGTCCCATATGGTGGGTATAAAGTTTCTTTAGCATATTTATTTTAATGTGAATGGTAGAATATTCCGTAAAAATGAGTAAAATGCGTGAGAAAGAATAAAATAAAAATAGAGATATCATAGAATGTAAGTTTGCACCCGAAGGGAACAGCTTTGTATGGGTTTACAACATTGCATCCGATGGGTCCATTGTAGCTCATGAACTTCAGGGGTACAAATTTAGTGTTGCAACTAGGAGTAGAAATTGTATCCTAAATTGTATGTGTGGACGTACCTTCCCCTATTTTCTTTACCTGCTCTTCATACACCTATCTATTCTTTATTGTATCTGTTTCTCTCAACAAACTGTTATCAGGATGGTTATAACTAAAGCCCCGCCCACATAGAAGCCCCGACCGAATACGACTCAAAAATATTGTTCATTTAAATGTTAACTGAACAAAGAGCTGTGTTCAATCGGGTACTCTTTGTGACTAGAGCCTTGAGTACAAATATAATTTTATTGGTTCAACCCTACTGAAACATAACATAAAATATATCGTTATCAATGTTTCCACCCCCACAAAAAAGAATTGTTTTTAATGTTAAAAACAAAGGTAATTAGCCTTTTCAATAATCTTGAATCTGACTGCAGGCTCGACCAGCGGACCAGTCGCCTGCCATGTCGGGATGACATCAGGCAACGACTACTGGGATGATATCCAGATCGCAATCGTGATCTCGCTTCTATGGACAACCTTCCACACTATTCGACTCGTTCAGAGTATCGTGAACGATAGGGAGGATGATGACGGCGACGACCAGGAGAGTGCCATTGTCGCTGTAATGAGAAGAGGAGATCGTGTTCATTTTGGTGAGTTAAGAATAATTAGAATGAAAAAGATTTAGGGTTCAAGTTTTGTTTCATTTTCTTTTTGTTGTGTTGTTGATGTTCTCATTTTCTTTAATTTCTTCTTCTTCTTCTTCTTCTTCTTCTTCTTCTTTTTCTTCTTCTTCTTCTTTTGCTTCTTCTCTTTCTTCTCTCCCACTTCTCTACTTCTTTTTTTTTTATCCGGTTGTCATTTACTGTCAGCATAATGTGAAACAATCAATCACACCAAATGGCAGATTTGTATAGTCATCATTGAAAAAGGTATTGAAAACCGGGCCAAAACTAAATAAGTTGTTTATTTATATTTTTTCTTAGACATGAGCATCTCCCGTGAACTGAGCATCGTTGTCTTCAACACCAATGTCGATTTCGGCCGATTAGTTGAGGAGATCAAGAACGACGACGAGGAGGATGACGTCCAGGCCGGGGTGGTGGGCGATGAGGCTCGGACTCTGATGGCTGCAGGAGAGACAGAAGATATAGGTAAGTTTAAAGGGTGAGGAGGTTTAGCTGTGGCATCTCACTCAGTATCTTGTCTCTTGAATATTTTGTGTTTTCAGCACATATATTGATGAAAACACGGAGATGGGAATTTTCCCATACCCCTGCTAAAAATGAAAAACTTGATTTTCAAGAATTTTAGTTTGTGTCTTATATTTTGGGAACCCCCTTTAATAACCTTGATATGAATATTACGATAATTGAATATCAAATTCTGTGTATGCAGACGTCGAATTCAGCATAATACTTATAAACTTCTTAAAAGAATTGTTAACTTTTCTTGAAAATGATGAAAATGTAGAATCAATTTTACAAATGAAAATAATGGAAAGGTTATTAAAGATATCGTTCCTATAAGAGTTAAAGCATCATCAATATTTTATAGAACCCAACGTTAACTTTTTTAGTATTCCTTGTGCGACCACTTGCACGTGTAAAACATAATTATCACTCCAGTTTACTTTCTGTTCTCTCTTAACAATCCATATTGACAATAATTATAACCACTTCATTTTTTCTCGTTTTTCTTTATTACACTGAAGAAACAGAAAGTCCTAGCCTGTGGGACTACGTAAGCAATGCCTTCTTCGGCTTTGTTCGATTTGTGGAGGTCGTGATGGGTGAAGCAGACAATGAAGTCCTCATCGACCGTGAACCAATCCCATACACAGGTGAGGAAACGGTAATCTTCAAACATATAAACTGAATATTTGTACTTAGATTAGCGCTACCAACAAACCTCTCCCTAAGAGATTGACAGGTATATGAATAGGTAGAGATAAACAAATATATGAATAAATGAGTAAATAGAGAATTGTTACGGGAATAGAATAAAATTACAATGAAAAGGGGCTAGATTAATGTCTGGAGCCTTTAATTTAATCTAGTCAAGGGTATTGAGAAATGGCAAAATATGACGTGTCTTATACGATTTTTTAAAACTCTTCCAGTTCATTACCTAAAGTTTAGTTTGTTTTGGAAACGCATTCTCAGTCCCTATCTCTGCCCCCCCCCCCCCCTCTCTCTCTTTTTTTTCTCTCTCTCTCTCTCTCTCTCTCTCTCTCTCTCTCTCTCTGCCCCTCGCTCTTCTTTCCAATCCATATCACCACTCTCTCTAACCCACTTCTCTTCTTCATCCCATTCATACACAGGCCATACCAGGAGAGCCATAAAGTACTGATGTTAAAATCATCAGCGCCGGGGCATGAATGAGGACGACGTTAATGAAGGCAAAGCTCCAAACATTAATATTCCTAAAGCTACCAAAAAGATCGACGTCCTCATCAACCCCCGAGAAACCGACTCGCAATCCCGATCGACATCGTGGAGGTTTTCCACTTCATATTTTCCGATGCCTGGATGTGGTGAATCAATTTCCTGCAGAGTATGTCATCGTGTTCATGTTGACCGAGTCCGTGCTGCTCCCATCGTCAGTGTCGAGTCATCATTACATGCTATGCCAGGCTCTGACAAGCTCTTCACCGATATGTTGATGAAAGTCGATATCTTCATCAACCCCGGCCCAAGAAGCCGACGCAAGACGCCGACATCGTGGTGGTTCTCCACTTCATATTTTCCAAATTTTGGATGTTGTGAATCCATCCCCTGAAGAGTGTTATGGTCATCGTGTTCATGCTGATAGAGTCCGTGTTGTCCCCATCACTACCCTTACATTAAACTGCGCCCGGACATTACTCCTAAAGCTACCAAACATATCGGTATCTTCATCAACCCCAGAGAAGCCGAATCGCAACGCCGATCGACATCGTGGTGGTTATCCACTTCATATTTTCCGATGCCTGTGGTGAATCAATTTCCAGCAGAGTATTATGGTCATCGTGTTCATGCAGCTGGTCGTGCCCATGTAGTCCCCATCGCCACCCATACCTATACTTGTTGAACACATCATGGTGTGAATTAAACTGTGCTTGGGACTTTAATCAGTTTTGAATAAAAAACACAAATCTCAGCATGGAATTGTGCACACTAAAGCCATGGGGATACGTTGAGTCCATACTGTCCCCATCATTACCCATACCTATGCTATGTTGGACTAACGATGCATTTGAAAGTGTTCCTCGGACTTCATTCAGTTTCGAATCATCTGCTGAATTTAGTGGCAACGATTATCGATTCGTAATTCTACCACGCTTGAATATCGGACACAAATCTTAGCTTGTCGGCATGTTGCACACCAAAACCCTGTGGAGTTCATGCAGCCCCCATCCACATGCTATTGTGGGCACATTCTGACTCATTTGAAAGTGTGCCCGGGACTTCACTCAGTTTTGAATCATCTGCTGCATGTTTTGTGGCAAACATTATCGAATCGCAATTCCATCAAGCTTGAAAATCGAATACAAAATATTAGCTATAGGCATTTTGCACACCAAAGCATTTTTTGCACATAATAGAATATTCATCGTCAGTTTCGAGGCAATACCACATCATTACATGTTATGTGCTATGTCAGGCACAGACAAGCTCTTCACTGAGATGTGTTGATGAATGCAATCCATTTCTCATGTAAGACCAAGATGATCAGATGAACGCTCAATTCGAATGAAAAGTTGACCGTTCGTCGTACATCTTGTTTTTACTTGTTTTTTTTTCTTACCTCTGCATAAATAAATAAAACTACTCTTACAAAAGAAAGTACATGTACTTGGTTTGTTTCTTTACATTTAATGAGCAGGCCGTCGCTATCTATAGCTTTCAGAGAAAGGATGTGTGTCAAAGGTTTTCTGGTATGCAAAAAAGATGAGCAGGAAAAAGAAATGGTCTCCACTACCCGATAGCTTCATGATAAAGAAAATGTTAACTTGCACCATTTTAATTTTTTTTACCCCATATTCAGAAAGGGGGTGTGGTCATATACCCCTCTATTTTTTATGATTTATTTTGAATTACCCCAAATTATGTGAGGGCACCAATAAAGGATTCCATATTATAAAATATCCCGCACGACAAAAAAAAAAAAAAAAAAAAATACACACACACACAATTTTCCATTCTGAAGACCTAATTATAATCTGATTTAATATGTTTCATAATAAAATCATGTAGGTACGCAATAGAATTATATTGTCACTACGAGCAATTTATCTTCTTTGCCTGTTGGCTCACTTGGAGGGGGGGGGGGGG
>BQKZ01003485.1:45891-58581 GCA_036244855.1 Temnopleurus reevesii
TTCTTGTGCGAGCAAGTGATTTTGATTGACTACACTTTCGAAATTTGTTCGAAATTTTTGAAGTTACAAAATGGGTTCCTGCAAATCTAAACCATCATCTTTGTATGATGTGGAAGAACGCAGAAACCAATCGAATAAAAGAGTGAAAACCGGCTGTTGGGCGGGAGTGAAATCACTCTTCTCTCGGAGCAAAAAGGTAAATATTTCATTGAAAAAAAAGGTCACAGACTGGAAGAAAAATGTTATCTATCCCATTAATGTTTATTTCATGTGAACGAAATAAGATTACATTATTTTGTCGATTTAGTAGTGAGAGCTAAAAATAAAGAGTTGATAATGGGAGAGATCTCGAGTTTCCAACCGGGTGAGATAATTTACATATACATCATTTTTTGATAAATTTGATATCTTACAAAATTGTTTGCTTGCTTTGAAATCACTTCATTAAAGTACAACTTTATTTAGGAATTGGATTTTATGTCGTTCGTGTGTATTCTTACTTTTATTTGTATGCATTTTATTCGTATGTTTCGAAAGTGTTGATGACGTAGTAAAATGTGTGCTCAGGTGCAATCCTGTGAACGAAACTAAGTTTGATTATCAACAGTTGGCCTAATTTGCAATACTTAAAATGAATATTAGTAACATTTATGCCACATTTTCGAGTTAAACATAATGATCACGTTATTGTTGATAACAGTAATAGACCACTTTCGTAATAAATTAAATATTTAAGTTGGTCTAGCTAAAATGTTTGACAATTAGCATTTTAGCTATTGTATTCTAATTGTTTGACATCTGAATACTTGGCCTTGGGGCAAACATGAATAAATTTGAATACACTACGATAATAGTGTATTGACTGGAGTCGTAAATACATTTGGGCTCCAGGTGTTACATAACAATGATGGCGTCATTGACGATGATGACGAGGATGTCGAACATCACTAAATCTCTCACGAGGCCTCGACTATCGATGTCAACACCGTAATCAACACTGACTTCATCGACAACCTCGCTCGAGACAACAGCCACAGCGGAGATGGAACCTCTGCACCGATTGACCAAACGACGGACGAGCAAGCATTGCCTAAAGACATCATCCCATATGGTGGGTCACTTTATCATCTTCATATCTCCTTCCTTTCTTTTTCTTTCCCTACCAATACTTTCAACAAACTTTTGTAACTGAGGTACCAATAGAAATTGAAATTTAAGTTAAATTCAATAAAAACGAAATAAATTATCAGTTTTAATGTTAAACGTAGGAGATAATCAACTGGGTCTTACGGTACAATCATTTGGTAATATGAATCTTAATTCAGATTCACCCCTGCGAAATCGAATAAAGACAAAAAGAGCCATTATCAAAATATAATAAAATCAACTCTTATTTACTAATTTTGAATTTTGACAGTAGGCCCGACCAGCGGACCAGTTGCCTGCCATGTCGGGATGACATCAGGCAACGACTACTGGGATGATATCCAGATCGCACTCGTGATCTCGCTTCTTTGGACCACATTCCGCACTGTTCGACTCGTTTTGAGTATCGTGAACGATGGCGAGGATGATGACGACGATGACCAGGAGAGAGCCGTTGTCGTAATGGGAAGGCAGACCCGTGTTCGATTTGGTGAGTTAAATTAATAATAGTAAAATGGTTATTGTTAAAAATAGCGGCTACTTCCTTTTTTTTTCTTTTGAAGATGATGCCACTTTTTTCTGTTATTTGTTTTCTTTTATTTGTTCATTATTTCATTATTTTCATTATTTTCTTTCTTTCTTCGTCTACTTCTCCTTCTTCCTCTACTTATCCTACTTCTTCTTATTCTTCTTCTTCGTTTGTCACGTTACTGTTATCATTAGCAATGTAAAACACCAATGGAAGCAAACCAAAGCGCAGATTTGTCATAATTGAATGAATTAACCGGACCAATACTAAATACATATTCATTTTTTTTAATCAGACATGATCATCTCCCGTGAACTGAGGATCGTTGTCTTCAACACCAATGTAGCTTTTGACCGATCAGTTCAGGAGATCATGGACGATGACGAGGACGATGATGACCAGGCCAGAGTCGTGGGCGATGAGGCTCGAGCTCTGATGGTCGCAGGAGAGACAGACGACAATGTTGGTAAGTTTATCTGTTTGTCATGTTTATAGGCGATAAGAGAGCTAAAGTGCATACCTTATATAGTCACTTAATATTCTTAAGAACATATATTTGCTGTTAAAAAAAATCTGTAATCTGTGTTCAATAATCTCAACAGAACGCGTGTAAAATAGTGATCTTGATTGGCGCATGCCGAGCAACTGCAACTTGGTATTGATCACAACTTTCTAGTAACACCTTTTAAGTAGGTACTGCACTCTGCACTTAAATACTTACAGCTAGTGTTTCAGCAAATAATACACAAAGCGGCAAAATATCACATGAGTTTATTTTCTGTTTACTCTTAACAGTTGATATTTGCCATAATAATGAAACCGCATTAAAAACAAACTTCCTTTACACCAGTGTACACGTTTATTTCACTGCAGAGACAGCTAGCCCTAGCATGTGGGACTACGTAAGCAACGCCTTCTTTGGCTTCGTTCGATTTATGGAGGTCGTGATGGGCGAAGCGGACAATGAAGTAATCATCGACAGGCAACCAATCGCATACAATGGTGAGAAGACGATAAACTTCAAACATAGACTGAATATTAGTATTTTGATTAGCGCTACCGACAGATCCTTCCCCCCTAAAAAAATATGTAGGTAGATATATAGAACAGTAAATGAGTAAATAGATAACTGAGATGAAAATATTCTGGTCTGTCGGCTTCGTGTCTTGGGTGAGCCGCGAAGGGATGGATGGATATATAATTATATGAATAAATGTATGCATAAATGAATGAATAAACAAAGGTATACGAAAAAAGAATAATAACAACTAAAATAAAAAGGAGCTACAATAATGTCAGGATCTTTGAATTAAATCTAGTAAACAAAAAGACAAACGAAAAATGCAAAATATGACGCGTCTAGATACGAAAATTTGTCGAATTCGGCGAATTTTTCCATAACCTGTAATTCTTTTCAATTTTTTTTTCACATTACCCGTCCCTTCTCTCTTCTCTCTATGCATGTGTGTATCTCCCAATCTGTCTGCCTCTCTGTCTCCCTCTCTCTCTCTCTCTCTCTCTCTCTCTCTCTCTCTCTC
Organism: Temnopleurus reevesii; assembly: GCA_036244855.1. Lineage (NCBI taxonomy): Eukaryota > Metazoa > Echinodermata > Echinoidea > Temnopleuroida > Temnopleuridae > Temnopleurus > Temnopleurus reevesii. The sequence continues at coordinate 49,105 of BQKZ01003485.1, forward strand.
CCTCCCTTTTCCACTCCATATCCACACTCTGTCTCACTCATTTTTTCTTCACCCCATTCATACACAGGCAATACCAAGAGAGCCATAGAGTACCGATGTTAAAATCCTCAGCGCCGGGGCTTGATAGAGGACGATGTTGATGACGGCAAAGCTCCAAAATCATTCCTAAGGCTACCAAAAAGATTGACATCTTCATCAACCCCGAGAAGCCGACTCGCGACGTCGACATCGTGATGGTTCTCCACTTCATATTTCCCGATGTCTGGATGTGGTGGATCCCTTGCCTGCAGAGTACGAGGGTCATCGTGTTCATGCGAATCGAATCCGTGCAGCCCCCATCATTACCCATACCTATATGTATACGTGTCGGACACATCACGATGTATTTGAAGGTGTGCCCGGGACTTCGCTCAATTTTGAATAATGATAAACATAAATTTTAGCATGGAATTTTGAACACAAAATGCCATGTGTATACCTCGAGTTCAAGTTTCCCCCATTCACCCATAATGGACACATCGCGATGCCCGGGACTTCATTTCGGACACAAAATTCAGCGGGGCATGAACAACAACAACAACAACAACAACAACCCTCAACCTCCAATTATCTGTGGGTATCGTATATACACCCCCTTCCCCGACATGATGAGGATGCAAAGGAGAAAAACAAAATCGTCGCCACTCTTACATTTTCACTTTTTGCTCAAGACAGATGAATAAATTTACCCTTGCAAAATAATTACTCCCATTCCTTTCTTTTAGTTTTATAGACCATGTAGACTGGTTTGCTAAGATATTAAAATTAACGTGGCATTCTTAAAAACAAGTTAGTAACTTGATCTACAGTACTTAGAATACATTTTGCATTACTTGCTGCTATGTCGGGCAAACCTCGAGCAAACCTATCGGGTTGTCAACCTTTGTGTATCGAGAACGCATAACATTTGGATCTAACTTCTTTTCAGAGGGTTGTGTTTCAAAGGTTTTCTGACGAGCGAGCAAAAAACAAAAACCAAACAAAGAAACAAACAAAATGAGGAACCGACCACTGTGAGCAAAAGAGACGAGGTAAATTACCTTCATTAATATCTTCACAATAGGTAGGGGTGCACAACATAATTTTTCTTCTCTCTTATTCTGTTGAAAAATGTTGAACAGATGTCAAATTTGCTCTGTGAATAAACAGGAAAGCTACCTTCTTTTGTGTTCTTCGAGCTGTAGTTAAAGATAGAATGAAGTCATTTATTTGTCCAATTATTTGGCCCTTTTCAAACTTTTTTTTTCAATTTGTAAAAACGCAACATCTGCTCTAAGTTTATACACTCTCGTAACTTTGACAATCTTAAGATCTAATTTCCTGTGAAATTTCTCGAAGATCCAGCCAAAGTGCACGGCTCAATGCAGAAGTGCATAGTACAAACGCCGACTCACACCTTTGCATTTCAGCTCCTTTGAGCTCAAGCAAACCGTCATTCCACCTCGGACTCACCTGCGTATTGGCGTTCAGGCAAAGTTGTTAAATTTTGAAAACGCAGGGCCGACGCTGGCTAAAACGCAAATGTTTGAGAGAGGCTGGATGAAACTTCGTCATATATTCACATCGAGCTCAAACTGAACGAGTTCAACGTCACTTAAGTGCGAGTTCCTTTGTATTTATGAGCAGAAAGAGCGTATCTTTAAATGTCATAATCGCTGGATATTATTGTGAGCGCTATAAACTCAAATGTGTTACCAAGCCCCCACATCTGTGGGAAATTCCCACAATTTCCTAGCATAAAAATATCAATTTTTCACCGGTTCATAATTATACCGGACATTGCCTATCAGACATGAACATTCCTTCGTTCTGTGTTTAGTACTGTTCAAGTGCAAACCTGGATTTTTTTTCGTTTCAGTTTCACGCTTTCGGAGTGTTTTTTGCATGACGTCACAATGTTAATTTTAGAGGGCATTATGCAGGCCAACAAAGAGAAACCGTTCATATAAAAATCTTGCTTGGGTTAAAAGTGGCTGTTAAGTTATTTAAAACATTTCGAAAATACTTCAGTGGTCAACACACTTGACAAGAGTCACAAACAACCCTATAGTAAGCATGTGCAAATGGGGGANGGGGGTCTTTTTACGAGTTTGATATTATTTGGTTATACTTTTATGGGACTTTCAGGGTCTGTGATTCAGGATCTGTAATTTACTTGATAGAAATAGCATCATTCATTACTTCAAAATGACTTAGTGAAAAATCAATACATAGTAGATGAACACAAAAGAAAATTTCAGAACCCCCTCATTCTGTGGACAAAATAATAATAAACATGTGTGGCACCTGTTCAGTAAATAAACAAGGAAGCGATTTATTTTGCGACCATGGAGGTTTGAATGAACTTGTTTACTTTCTCCAATTACTTTGTCTCTTCTGTTCACAGTGCTGACATGAGATGCCAATTGTTCCGGAATATAATATGCGACGGCAAAATTAGAATGCGAATAACGCAACAGCTGAACAAAAGCGAGAGAAAAATATGGTAACAATAACTATGCTCTCTGCCATTCACTTATGATGAAAGTCTTGAATTCATAAGTAACTACACCTCATGCATTTTACGGAACGGTTGTCATCTCTGCATATGCGATGAAATATTATTTAAAGATTGCGAATAATTTCAATACCTTTTTATTGGATTGACCTAGTTTCAGTGCATCTATACTAGGGGACATTGTCAAGTCGGCTTTCAGGCGTGACGTCATGCAAGAACTCGCAACTTTTTAGGCTTAGCTGACATCCGTTTTCACATTTTTGTTCGGTGAAGATGTATGTTAAGGACGCAGGCTTTGATTTATTTAGTTTAAGCAAATAATTCAAGTGTTGGTGGTAAATGTTCATCACGCATTTTAGAATTAAATCATTCTAATCTGTCAATTCGACAAAAGAGACAATGAATAAGAGTGTGGAACGTCTTGAAAAGTCGAGGGGTTGAGTGGAGGTGGAGTGGGAGGGAGGGGGGGGGGGGGGGGGGGGGGGGGGGGGGGGGGGGGGGGGGGGGGGGGGGGGGGAGGGGTGCGGTCGCATGTGTTTATAGCTTTTTATGTTGTCACATTATGGAAATATTTGCTGAAAAATGACTCCTCTCGTCTCAGGGTCAGTTTGAATAGATATTGAAGCTCTGAGCAAGAATTTCAGTGAATTTTAAGTCAAGCTAAAACGCCTGTTACACGAGGCTAAATGCAGGCTGATCGCATCCTCACAGAAACCGGTGTCGGAGGAGAAAAACTTGGCAAGACTCAAGAATCAGAAGCTCAAAATACCCTTGGCCTCCCTGTCGAATATCTTTTACATTCCGCAAGCACTCGCTCTGTATTTTGGATCTATCAAATCAAGTCATTACTCGTCATATTTCATCAGCAGTCTTACGCGAATCACTGCAGATTTTCACTGTGGACGTTTGACAATCGTATCAAGAACGCTACAGCAACGCAATGGAGCTGAGGATATTGATCTTTGCATTATGTTTGGTTCTGGTTAGAGCACAATGGAGGCAAGGACAGCAGCCCAACGTCCCGGGTAGAGGCCCAGTGGGTGGCCCTATCAACCCTGCAAGAGGCCCAATCAACCCCGCAAGGGGCCCAACGTGGCGCCAAAACAACAACCCGACATGGCGCCAAAACAACAACCCGGGCAGAGGCCCAGTCGGTGGCCCTATCAATCCTGCACGTGGCCCAACGTGGGGCCAAAACAACAACCAAGGGAGAGGCCAAACTTGGGGTAACAACAACAACCCAGCGAGGGGCCCAGCATGGGGCAACAACAACCAAGGAAGAGGTCCAACATGGGGCAACAACAACCCAAATTTTCGCCCAGGGTTACCTGGGGCAGCAGGTCCAGGGGTGCCCTATAATCCACAGGTGGCATCGGTTACACCTGGTGGCTCGTGTGAGAGAACACGGTATGGCGGACACTCAGGGAGCAGTAAGTAAAAATATTTTCAATATAAAAATTAACAGATTGTGGTTTCAAAAAATTAATCCTCGATATTCCTCATTTTCTTTCAGTTCGGTAAAACCATTGGTATGATTGATGGATACTTTTTTGTTCCTATATGTTCCAATAAAAATGAACGTTATTTTCCATACGATCACTACGTTACTATATGACAGCAAGCTCAATAGTTCACAACACTCACACTTATTTTTTGTGGTATAGAAACAAGTGTTGAACTTGCAGCGTGCCGATTCTCCAGTATCTCTTTCAATGTCACCAGTGACATTTCTATGACATCTTCCCGCGAACAGTCATTTTGCTCAGATTGGATGAAAATCTGCCCAGTAAACTGAAAATTTTTATTTTCACCTCCAGTCTCCCTTCCTATCACCTACCCCAGTATTCATATCCTGCATCAAAAGCCCTTTGAAAATTAGCATATACTTCCATCCCATATGATGAGCTATTGTGCACTTAAAATACCTTGTCAAACAAAATATTCTTACTACAAAAGTCTCTCGGCGCAACTGTAAATGATCTTCATTGCCCTAATTAATCATTGTTTGATAAAATGGGGACGAATCTCATTATTGTCACAATAGATAACAGTTATCACTTAAAAATATGTGTTTTCTTCGTTATACTTTCATTTAAATTCCTATCATAACGTTCTTTTGGAAGTAGAACAATGGGGTTGGGTTTCCTGATACTTAACACAAATAAAATTGCCTCTTTTGCATTTGCATTTCACCAAAGCTGTGGATCAAATAACGAAAATAGCTGTGAGTATTTGTGTTCTATCATATTGTCTGGCATTACATTCAAGCATATTATAAAATCTTCCTTCTTGATTTCCTGAAACTGCCGTTTTGTCCGGACATCCAATGACCAGGTATACAAGTAGTCATCTCTATGGAACGTCGGTATATTTGTTGCTATGTCGGGCTTCCGTTCTGACCCGGCAGGCCTGGGGTTTCGGAGGATTCAATCTGTCCGTAAAATCAATTGGGAAATGGGTGGACACTTCTGTCAACGAAGATATCAGAGAACACCCCTCAGAAGCTGGCACGATTTCTTGTTTTAAATGGCACCAGACGGCTGGAAGCTATTTTTAGTTTGACATGGTGATGGTTAACTCCCTCCCATCTTTCCTCGTTCTGAAAGTCCTCTCACTCATATGTGACTTGGGGAGGATGATGGCTGACAAATTGGAAAAATACGGAAGCTTATTCGTGCAGCGCGAGGGCGAGTTGTTCACCTCGCCAATGTGCTTTCTCTAGGACGAAAAGACGACGTGTGCAAACTGGCCTTGGCGTCTTTATAAAGACGGAAAGTTGAAAAGGCGAATTGTAATCCTTGACAAGGTGCCTAGGCGAGTTTCAAAAAGTCGCCTGCACGTATAAGCCTCCGTTTTTTTCCAATTCGTCAGACTTGGTCCGTCTCAATTCACATATGTAGGGAGGGGATTTTAAGTATGCAAGATGCTGAGATTCTGTCCTGATGGCTGAATCCAGATAGTTAAAACTATGCCTACGAGAATTAATTAATTATTGCATCTGATGCTAATTATACAATGTAACTGTTATCATTACTTAATTAACCAATCTGCACACTGGGTCAGATTGCTAAGGGGGGGGGGGGGGTTATTGTGTGCCCTTTCAAGCCATTTGTTTGCAGAAATGAAGTCGCGAAGTACTTCACGTACCAAATACTATTATATTTAATTCAAATGAAAATGAAAATCTTTATGTTGACCCTCCTTTGAAATCGAAACAATATTTTTCATCCACAACCCTTTCAAGACTCTATTAATCTGGTAGCTGTACTAGTCTTGCCACGTTTACTTCTGAAGTGCATGCGGCAAAAATAGATAGTATTAATTGAAAATTAATCTCTATGGTACACGTTTTACCATAGACTTAAGATTAAAATGTATATAAGGTCGATTGCATGTTGTATGTTAGATGTTCTAGAACGGGTACTTGTTTGTCAACTCATCTCCCCCCTCCACCCCTCCCCCACCCCTCAGACGCCGGATTTCATTTGACATTTTGCCTGACATTGGATATCGCTTCCCTGGTTATCCATCTCCCATGAGAGGAGATGGGCGTGGCCGAAATTTCGCCTCGAGACAAGAATAGTTTTTCTTCCCCGCCATGCATGTCAGAAATGCAGAACTGACCAATATAATACTCGGTCATAGCGGTCATAATGAAAGTAGACGATATGTTCCCATTTTACATGATACAAATCGAATTTATTCTGCGTTATTTTACATAAAATCACATCGACACACTTGGCCAATTTTCTTCCCTGCACTGAGTGATGGTTCATCAAGTTACGACATACTATAAGTAAAATGTTATTCTTATTTAATTCCAAGCCTTGATAATGATTCACTTATATTGCCAATGTTTTTCTGTCATATTCAAAATGCGTCTAGAAAAATTCTGCCTATTGTTTTGAGTCAGATTTGTTAAAACGTTCCTGGACGCCAGATTAATCTCGGAAGATCAGATGAATCATTCTCAAATTACCAGCAATAGAAATGTTGATAAAGATTTCTCCTTGCGCTGTCAAAGTATGAGTTACAATAGTTTTCACTTCACCATTTTTTAGAATTGAGGAGAGTGAAATTAAGTAACTTTCAGATGAGGAAAGATGATAAGAATATTAAGCATTCGGCCTCGGCTCCAATTGACTCGAGTCTATATTCTGCAAATATTTGGACGACAATGAACTTAATTCCGCATTCTAAATTCCATGTAAAACAGTACATTTCAACATTATCATGCTTACATACGTAAAGGGTTTCTGTACCAAGGCACAGTTGTTTTCTCGAAAATGTTTCCAGCTACCGTATGTCGCAATTTCTTTCGCTTTTTTTTCTTGAAAATCACGATTCTTATAAATAAATTATTCAAATCAAATCAAATCAAATTTTGCTCAAACTTTCATAGTTTAGCCCATGCATCAGCCACAGCTAGGAAATGCTCTGATCTTAGAGGGAATTCCTCTATAAGCACTAAAGAGATCCAATACGTATGAGCAGAGGAATATTTCAAACTATATGAGTAAGAAGGGAAGCCATTTGAAACCAATCGGATACAACACTGAAAACGATAAGAAATCGTTGATTTAGGGGAGAGCGGGAATATTACTGAGAAAGAAAAATAAATCCCAGGAAGTTGTGTGATGGCAGATAGCGCGTACCTTGCATACAGGTGAGAACTGAAAGGTGGGCGAACACAGACCTATTCAAGGCAGTTTATTCGTCACTTTGTATCCGGCATCAGTATTGATTCTCTTCACTTACATTGTGCTGAATTTTGCCTGTACTCGACAGAAAATATATAAATAATCATGATGCCAGCAATTTAGTTTGTGAAAATATTGTTAGTCACGTGACCTGCTCTGCATTCATATTTGTTGATTAGTAAACTAATTTTGTCCTTAATTCATTAGTTTATCTAGTTAATTGTTTACTTATGTGGATTTATATATATTCAACTATATTCATGCAATTACAAATCACATTAAATCCTTTTTTATTGTATAAGTAGGGAAATTAATATTTTTCATAGGGTTGAATGAGAGTATATTTTTGTTTTTCAACCATTATTCATCCGGAATGGCCATAACGCGAGGCACATGATGGAAGCTAACAACCGAAAATCAAACTTTTAATTTGACTGCAAAATGTTCGGACAATATTTAATTTGAAACAGCGCGTACGTGTACTAAAATGGAAATGATTGACAGCAAACTTGAACATTTCTTACATATTGACCATCGATGGTAAAAAGAAGGAAACAAAATCTGGCAGCCTGGGAGAAAAAAAAGAGCAAATGTGATCACATTTATATCAGACAGATTAGCGGAAATTGATTCTGGGACGTTCAATATTTCATTGTTTAGCTTTTGGTTAAAAAGATATCCGATTTATATTTAGCTACCCTTTGCACCATGCCTACTCAACGGAGGAGAGGGATGTTTAGGATAAACAGGATACCGGAAGGGTGCGTCTTGGGTCTCGCGATGAAAGCTTCGCGTCTCGAAGCAGACAACACAAGGAGTGATCGGTAGCAGACCGATATCACCATGGCCCCTGGGAATAATCGCTGATGAGTTGATAACAGTCTTTATCAAGGTCATATAGTGACTGTTGTAGGTGACTAGTTTTCTAAATAATCATTCCATATTTTCTCATCCATTTTCCCTTTCGACAAATTATCTCTATACAGTGTCAATATCACTTCTCTAATCACCATGAAGATATAAAAAAAGATTGATGAGAAAGTCGGTAGAAATCCTGCTACCTTGCCAACCACCAAATAAAAGCCGAGACAAAATGGCGAATTCTTCTATTTTTTTTCTTGTTTTGTTGCTGTAAAGCAATCCTCGAGCCCCTTTCCCCTTTATAAAAGTATGCTATCATTTCCATCATGTAATTTCTTTCAGGGGTATGCGTCCGACAATGTTGACGAAAGTATTACACTATGCAACATTGCACAGGACATGATTGTGTTCAATGTTCTTATTTTACCATTATCAATTTATTATTTTTGTTATAATTATCATTATCATAGTAATATTCTTCATTCAGCTATTTTCATATCTGCCTCTCCCAATTCCAAATCACTACCTGGATATGCGAGAATTCGGCGGAGTTCCCGATGGCGTCTATGCGATCGTACACGAATGTAGGAGAAAGACATTTACTGCGATACATTGCATGGAACACAATACTACGCATTGTTATAATCTGTCCTTTATCATTTTACTATAATAACTATAATTGTCATGATAATAATCATTATCATAATTTTGTTCATATCTGCAGCCCCTCTCCCGATGCCCAAACACTGTCTAGATATACGAGAGTTCGGCGGAGTTCGTGATGGCGTCTACACGATCTATGTATCCACGCTAAATGAATGTGGAAGAAAAGATGTTTATTGCGATCAGACAAGAGACGGGGGCGGATGGACGGTAAGTATAAACAAATCATTTCATTATAACATTGACTAATTTATCCTTTTTTATATTCATTTATTTCCTCTTGTTAGTTCGTTTCTTAGTGTTAATAACGATGTTTTCACTGTCATCCTGGTTATCTGATTATCATTTTGTTCATCGATCATTTCAGTTACAAAGTATCCATGCTAATAATTAATCAATTCATATATTTATTCAGTTAGATATTGACCACATCCATTGCTAAATGGGTATTTCTTTGTTTTCCTATTTTAGGGGTGATTATAGTATATCAAATGTGATCGAATGGGCAAGATACAAATAAGTAGCAAGCATGATAAAGGGTGATATTTTTGTCGATGATCATGATGACAAAAAACAAACAAATGTAATTCAATTCAATTCAATTTCAATTTAGTTTATTGATTTTCAATCCACAAAACAAAGGATTATTACAATTGAAACATAACAAACAAATAAACAAGCAAACATAAAACATAAACATAAACAACAGCAACAAAA
>BQKZ01003486.1:16092-33808 GCA_036244855.1 Temnopleurus reevesii
CATGTCCATCATCTGCAAACGGGAACTATCCCGGATGTTACGACACGCCACGATGTCTTTCAAAGCGCGTCGGAAGGCCGGAAGACACACCGAATAGACGATGGGGTTGGTGGTAGCTCCGTTCAAGAGCGAGATCTTCAGGAAAACCTGGTAGGGAGCCTGCTCAGTGTATGCTCTCGGGAAAAGCCCAAGGCGGTAGAGAAAGACGCCTAGCTGATCAGGTGTCCAGAGGATCATGAACGAAGCACCGATGAAGAGGAACATGATGGTGAACCGACGGCGCATCGACCGAAGCTGCGTTGACTGTTGCCTTGCGGCTTGGTCACCCCTGACATCATGGCCGACTCTTTCTCGCCGGAGCACCAGGATGATCATAATGCTCGTGTAGGTGATGATGATCAGCGGAAAAACAAACTCCAACACGAAGAGAACAATGCTGTAGGCCAACCCAGAGCTGCCCGACCGATATGCAAAGTCGCACCTTCCATCCTTCCCAACAAAATTAGCGAACAGTGCCGGTGATCGAAGAATAATCGGACAGAGCCATATGGCAGCGATTGCATACCTGACGTAGCGGGCGTGTGTCCAGACCTTGTAAACAAATGGATACACGATGGCGAGAAACCTTTCCAGGGCTATAGCCGTCAAGGTATACACGGACGCTCGGAAAGACACCCAAAGGAAAAACCTTGATTCTACCACGTGGCAGTAGAACTCGGCCCCAGTGGTCCGGGGTAGATTCTCATACTCGGGTATGGGGATGATGCAGAACGCGGTGAGGAGATCGGCGATTGCCAGGCAGATGATGAGGCGATTAGTCGAGGTGGCTCGCCCCTGGGTCAGGCGGCACTGGATGAAGAGAACCAGCGAGTTTCCGATGATGCCTACGAGAGCGAAAACGCATACGATGCCGTCGAACCATTCGAAGGGATCTCCACGAGGTCGCCAATAGTCGCAGTTCTTAGAGAAGTTTCTACAACTTGTTGAGTTTTCCATGTTACATTTGTTAGGATACATGTACGACAATAAACAAGATGTTTTGTTGTGCGCCTCTAATCCAACTGATGTGTTGGCCAGTTTTAAATTGTCTAGGTTTGATGTCTGGACACGTTGTATTTTGCTGCACAACTTGCAAAAATTTCCTCTATAATAATTTAAAAAAACCTGCGTCGCGAGGATGGAGCTCACATGAAATGTATCATATTACATTCCAAAAGTAAATAGTAAAATGAATCTATAAAATGGTCACAGAAAGTTTTTTATATAGAATACTTCATCTGCAGTCTCAATCTCCAATATCAATAAATGTATGCTCAATATGAAACGACACCCGATCCTTTTATAGACAGGGAATAATGTCCCCAGATAAACATAGACATAGAAAAAACTATAATGGCGAATAGAAACTAATACCATTGAAAGGAAATGATGTCAGTTAGTTTACTTTCATCTTGAACTTTTAATGTTATAAAGACCATAAGTGCTGCTTTGAAATTGTCCGAACTGTTGAAAATAACTATAACTCTTAGAAACACTTAAAAATAGAAAGTCTGGTGTATTCTCTAAAGAAGTAATTTCAATTGAATTTACTTTCATCTTTAAATCCCATTGTTTATCTACAAAAGAGTGCTTTGAACTACATCGAACTGTTTGGAACACCTTTATAGAATACTTACGACTTGAGGAGGCCCACTCATGATAATGGGGATAATTAATTGTAGGCCTTCTTCCACCAATAGGGTGTTTTCGAAATTCAGTTGGACGGTAGCCTATGGACGGTAGAAAACGAATGCGCCATGTGATGTGCGCAAAAAATGATGCGCATAATCAGCTGCACATTCGTTTCCTACCTTACAAACCTCCGTCCAGGGAGTTGCCCGATTTCGAAAACGCGCTGTTGACATGTCCCCCAACGTAACTTATGTGCAGATCAAAATGTGCGTTTTAATTTGCATTTATTTGCATGTTTCATTAGCAATTGATCGCAAGAAATGCAACACCACTATACACGCCTTGTACAATATGGACGGTGATTCGACGGGTGTTAACTGGTGGTAGTCTAAATACCCCATTAATGCACTTATCCGGTCTTTAACCAGTGAACACCGGGAACACTAGGGCTGTTTTACTGTTAATTTTTATTGTCCTGATCTAGTGTCTGATACAGCAACAAAAAAAATAAAAAACATCTGGTGTTAACCCGGCTGTTCACCGTATAGCGTGAATGGGTTATGACACATGTATTAAATTATTAACGGTAATTCACCGGTTGTTCACCGGTGGTATTAGTCTGAATGATGGGTTTTATTTTTCTCTTGTGTTAATTGGGTATCTGTCAGGTGCATTATGATTAACGGCCAATAAAAACTTATCTTAATGGGTAGTTTCATGTTCCATAATGAAAGAAAATACGACAGGCGTGTATGCAGATCGTACTCAACATGGAGTGGGTTGAACCCCCAATTAAAAGAAAGAAAGAAAGAAAGAGAGAAAAAAAGGAAAGAAACAGAAAAAAGGAAAAATGAGGTAAAGGGGCGCCTATATTGCTGAAGGGGCGGAAAACTGAAGCTGATGGCCCAACAGGGGGCGAAAATTGCTTTATTTGTCTCCAATCCTGGGTGGACGCATGAAATTCTTACAATTATTGGTCGATAGATGAATTTTATTTACACTAAGTTAACTTTTAATCGTGATATAGATGTAAGAAATAACAACAAACATAACAGTATCAAAATTGGTGATTTTACACTATAACATATTTGCAAGTTTTCCTTCCAGTACTCCTTATCAGTAGGCCTACACAAAGGTCACTGAGAACAAAAAGGGTGCACAAGGGGTGAAAACCTCGGTAAAAATTGAAAAAGGGCAAATATTGCACTCTTTTAACCCTAAATAGCTCAAGCTATTTTGATGTATCTGTGGCCCAAAGGGAGGGGCACATAGTGCCCCCCCCCCCTCGAGAACTTCTACAATATTTGGTGGATCAGGATAAAATTTGGCACAGATATAGGGCAAGTCGTAACAATTTGGAACCGTTGGAATTTCTCAAGGTCACCATTTGAGGGCGCAATTCAATAAAATACATTAAAAAAGGGTGAATTTTGTCAGTGTTCACATATGGTCTATTAAAATCAATATTATAAACAGAAATATGTCAGAAATCTGGTTTTATCAAAACTCTTAATATCTTAGGAACATATTCCATTCTTTTATTGAACACATTTGATGCATTTAAAGGTAAAAATATGACAATAAATCCATCATGTCACATTTATCACAATATTATTGATAGAGGGCGCCAGACAGCTTTTGAAAATCTCATGTTATTCCTTGAAATTTTCACTTTTTATGCTCCAATCTTCACTTAAAATAATTTTTAGGGCTTTCTGGAAGTGCTTATGCTACTTTTATTTGCATTAAGTGCAAAAAAGTGTTTTTAAATATTTTATTAAATATTCATGGAAAAAGTGACTAAAAAAAAAAAAGAAGAAATTGTCGGAAACCGTGTTTTCTGCTCAAGATGCACAGGAGAGAGCAAAATCAACCTAAATATAATAAATTGTGACTATTCCCAAGCATTTTGGGCCAATTTGGAGCTGAAAAACTGAAACGGACAAACATACAGTTTGTTTTATGGTTGCCATGGCAACATGAACTACAGGATACTGATAAAAATGGTACCATAATGTCTGCAACAAAATTTCAGAAACAGTCATCAAATTTGAGCATAATCGGACTGAAGATGTAGGAATAGTTTACGAATATGTGGTAGGGGGGCACATTGTGCCCCCCCCCCTTGGTTTTTTTTTAGGGTTAATGTATACGCTCACATGGGCGTCGCGGGGGGGGGGGGTGCGAGATCACCACTTTAACCTTTAGAAATAATTGTTATTGCTATTATTATTTTTATGGGGGTGTTTTTAAATTTTATGGGGTTGTTTTGAATGGGCGACATGTTTATAAGCATCATTGTTGTTGTATTCACATCTACCTTAGATTACATACTAACCGACTACCCATGTACCACATGACCATCAATAGATAGGGTGCGAAGGATGAGAACGCATCCCCTTTCAATATAAGATGTACAATCCTTCCTGACGTAAAAAAGATATAAATGGTGCCAAATTGTAAAACGTCATTTAAACGCTCATCTTCTGAAGAAAAACAATTGCTGGCGAAGGTCCTGCGCACAGTAACTTGTAAATACAGTAATTTATGAAAACCACCATTCAATAATCATTGAAATATTCATAACTGTCCTATTTCCTGTTGTATTTACTTATTTTTTTATCTGTTCGTCTGATTATTGTGCTTTTAATCAAAGCACGATTTTTTTTGTGACCCAGTCTTTAAGTTTTTATAATTCCATTGTTTATGATCTCAATGTGTTTGTATCTGATATGCAATTATAAACTAGCCATAGTAACTGGAAAACACATTTTGCGTTCTGCTCATTTTTTGTAACACATTTCATTTTCTCTGAAAATATCGTAAAGCAGACCATTAGTACTTAAAGGGTTGTGAGGTAAAAAAAAAAAAAAAAATGAAACAGTCATTTGTATAATGCTTTAGAACATAAAATCATTAACCCCAAATAACATCATCCCATCTTTTCTTAAACGGCTCGTTCATGATCGAGTTAGGCTCCGTACGTCCGATTTAGGCTCCGTGTGAGACCTTTAGCTATGCCTGCGCCTTTTTATATGTGTCCGTCCCATTGTTTCATTTTTTTACGGTGTAAACAAGTATTCGGACAACTAGTTGTTCTTTCATTATTCATGAGAAACGATCACGTTTTTTTTTTATTTTTATAAATTCTATGTTTTGAAAACTATTTACACCTCTTTGATGCCAGGGGTTATGAGGGTTGGTTTGTGGATACTACAAACTAACAAATTATCATTATTATTTTTTTGACTGCAAATATACCCTATAATAATTGCCACTGATTTTACCAACCGGTTCTGCTAGCAAAGGGTGTTTGCACGAACCAGTCGTACAGTTCAATTGAAATAAATGCTATTGAAATAACTTAAGTGGTATGCCATTGTAGTTGGCGCTATGTCGGGGTTTCTACGTGTTCAAGCAGCAGCCCCCGTAGTTATACTAGGCCGGTTCGTAAAAACGCTTACGATATATTCAGATAGATTGACATCAATCTGATCTAGCTTAGCTAATCTAGCTTATCTAAATATACAAACGTTCATAACTTTCTTAGTAAGTGTCCAATTTTTCTCATTTTTTGTTTGTTCAGTTCATCTGATTTTCCTGCTCCTGTTGAATAAATATTATTGTTGAGCAGATTCTTCTCTTAATATATTCAGATACATCATTTTTGATTGAGATCAATCTGACCTAGCTTCTCGTCAAACAAAGGCGTCATGCCCTGCTTGGAAGGAATAAAAAGCTCCTTGACGGCTTTGCGGAACTCAGGATAGCTCAACGTGTAGACGATCGGGTTCAGACAAGAGTTGTAGAGGGCGAGAACGTTGACCGCACGGTACAAGGGACTGTACAGGTATGAGTCCGAGATGAGACCGAGATGGTAGGAGAAGTAACAGATTTGGGTCGGTCCCCAGCAGATGATAAAGATGAGGACGACTGTAAATAGCATCCGAAGAACGCGTCTCTTCGCGATGAGGTGCCGCACTGATGGGTTAGAGCGGTCCAAACGTTTGTGCGCGTCGCGGTGTATCAGCGACTGACGATGCAACGCGCGAGCGGTCAGAAGCTGCAGGAGAAGGGAGATGAGCGCCGGGAGAAGGAATTCCGATATGAAGATCAAAGTGCCCCAAACTATCTGCATCTCCCTGCCAGGGTATGCCACGCTGCACTGCTCGGAAGAAGGATCAACGATCGTTATGATTGCCACTGGGAGATTTATCATGATGCCTAGGAACCAGATGAACACGACGACCATTCGGACATTCTTTCGGGAAAAGATCTCCTTGAAGCGAAATGGGTAGACGACAGCAAGGTACCTTTCCATCGGGATGACAGTGAGGGTGAAGATGGATGCAACTATGGAGATCCATATCAAAATGGAGCTGAAGACCAACCTGCAATAGAGATCCCCGAGGATGGTCAAGGGGACGCGATCCGCAGATGGCAAAGGAACCATGAAGATTGATGTAAAGAGGTCAGCAGTGGCCAGGGCCCCAACTAGGAGATCCGTAGACCTGCTCTTTCGTCGTCTCTGGAACAGGAGGATGGTGACAAGGAGGTTTCCAGCGATCCCTACAATCGCTGTGATCACCTGAAGAATCACCCACCAGTCCCATTTGATCGGTCTCCAAACCCATATGGGATCGGGCAACGAAGAATTAGTTCCTTGGCTGGAATCAAGAGGACTTGAAGAATTTGGCTGCATTGGATCTTGCAGCGACGACATCTTCTAGATAGTTTTCTAGCTGCAGGGATAGAGAGAGATAGCTTGTGTGTGTTGCAGTTGCCAAGTATTTGCAGACTATTGACGCCAATTGATATCAAGACTGGCTCTTTGGTTACGCCTTGGTCATATCAACGATTCTCTCAGAATCAAACCTTCCTGGTGCAGATAGAGTGTTGCTGATGACAAGTGTTCTACAGCTTCAGGTACTCCGTAAAAGTACGAAAGTGATTTTAATTAGGCTATAGAGTATATACATGCATATCTTGCTCCTGAACGGCTCTCTCAAACTCAAATTTTTGGAAACAACTTCGGATCGCTTCCTGATCATTTTATTAATTTCTTGTCACTTGTTCAACAGCTACAGTTACGCTAGAAAAGTATTTCAGTGACTCTTAGGCTTTGCGCCTTGTTCCCAACGTCTCTCTCTCTCTCTCTCTCAGTCAGTCGAAGTTTTCTAGCAACAACCTGGGATCGCTTCCTGATCATTGTATTAGTTTCTTGTCACTTGTTCAACAGCTTCAGTTACGCTAGAGAAGTATTTCAGTGAATCTTAGGCTTTACGCCTTGTTCTCAACGTCTCACTCTCAGTCGAAGTTTTCTAGCAACAACCTGGGATCGCTTCCTGATCATTTTATTAGTTTCTTGTCACTTGTTCAACAGCTTCAGTTACGCTAGAGAAGTATTTCAGTGACTCTTAGGCTTTGCGCCTTGTTCTCAACGTCTCTCAGTCGAAGTTTTCTTGCAACAACCTCGGATCACTTCTTGATCATTCTATACTTCTTGTCGCTTGTTCAACAGCTTCGGTTACACCAAAGTAGTATGAAAGAAATTCTTGGGCTATATTCCTAATCGCTCCTCAACGGTTCCCTTAAAATTGAAATATCTATGACAACCTCTGATCGCATTATGACCATTTTATACATTTTTATCACTTTATACAACTGCATGAAACGAACTGACAAGATCTATAAAAGGTGCCTTCACAAATACTTTCTGAGATTCTTGGTCGCTATCGTCAGTAAAAAAAAATAAATTTCTAACCATTTATATATTTGTGTAACAAGCCGCTGAAAAGTAAATCAAACAAGAAATCAAAATTGAAAAAAAGATTGCGCCTACACAAATATTCAAAAGATTCGCGGGTGCTTTCATCGATTCTATTCTAACCGTTTTCGTATTTGTGTCACAAGTCACTGAAATAACATCAAGTGAAAAAAAAAATCAAAGTTGAAATTAAAACCTCAAAATTAAAATGCGGCGTAACAAATAATTCTGAGATTTCTTGGCGCTTTCATTTATGTTATAGACAGCTATATTAGTTTCTAAACATTTGCATATCTGTGTCCAAGCTGCTGAAAATGAAGTCAATTGAAAATACAAAAATAAATTAGAAAACACACATCGATATGCAATTTCCCAAATAATCATAAGATTCGTGAGCGCTTTCATCGATTCCCTTTGACAACTCGATCAGCTTTTAACCGTTTTCTTCTTTGTGTCACAAGCCACTTAAGGGGGGAGACATAGTGAAAGATTGTGTGTTCTAGCAGACAACATTTACAGTTGCTTTGTAAGTCATATTGCACTTGATAGAGGAGTATGTGTTCCATTTTATTTGTTTACCATCTGAACAATCAAACTAAAATACAGAAGAAGCCATGTTCACCAGCTGGATTGCAATTGTTCACCAAACCATTATGTAAGAGACCCTTTGTTACATTGACTGATGAATGTTACTCTTCACATGAATGAAAGTGAATAATAAGATTGATCCAACAATTGCAGGTGGTGGTATTTTATTCTGAATTAGGTGCTCAAACCCTGAGATTCGGAATTAATTGTGAGACTGACATAGATATTTGGAGATCCTGTGTGAGTAACAGTCATAAAGAGTTGATGGCAGTGAACAATGAAAAGATCTCTATGGAGTCAGGTGCGGGTACATTGATATTGTTGTGTACTGAATTAATTACTTAAGTGAATAGGATTTAGAACCCCTTATCAAATGTAATATGAGTAAAAAGTCAGAAAAGGTTAGCAGATCTGTTATGGAAAATATTGGGGTTATATGTGTATTAATGATTTCATATTGCAATTAAAAATGCTAACAAAATTTCTTACACAGGTATCTAGAGATGCATTCTAAAAATTGAATGGATTATTTTTTAAAATTGATGAATAAAAGTGTCAATTAAATGCCATGAATATATAATTAGCTTAATCCCATAGCTGAAAATTATGAAATTGATTAAGAACATATAATACAATTAATTAATTTACAAACAACTTCACTCAAATTTATTGTAAGGAGTTAAAGACTATGCATGCACATTTTAAGAGGATTTTAATGATTACATTTTGCTTGAGGACTACCCCAATGAATATTCTACTTATTCATTTATATGCTAATTAGGCGGGTCATCTGTCAATTTTTTTTATATCAAAATATCATTTCTTCTATTCATAAATAGAAAACAAAATCTAATTAACATAAAGATGTAACACAACAAAGAAATAGAGCTTTTAATATTCACTAATAATACTATGGCCCCCCCCCCCCCCTTAAAAATAAAGTTAACTGAAAAAGGGGCGATGTTACAAGTGCTGTAGAAGGGGAGATCGAACTTCTCTTTTGTATGCTTCTTAACAAATAATATCACAAAGTAACAATTTCTTTTTGCCCTGTCCAATTTTTGTTTCCCATCAACCCATTGACTATTGGAACTGGGTATTCCTTGCAAGAGGTCTATATGAATTACAGGATTCGGTAGTAATGAGTTAATTAATTCCCTTGAATCTCTATTGACAGATCATAGATCGAAAAGGGACGTTTTTAGATTAAATGACAACCAATCGATTACATAAAAGCACAACCATTGCACTTGATAGATACACGGCTTTTGGGAATTGTAGAGGCTTAGAAGTACCACCGAAATGAACATATTGTACTTTTGAATAGCTTGTTGCTCTGTCCAAGTTTTGTTATCCACTAATTCGCTTTCTCGAATTTCTATTAACAATTCACGGATCCGCTGCAATAAAAATGTGTAGGTTATGAAAACGAATCGATTAAGTAAAATCACACCCATTGTACAACTTGAGAAATACAAGGATTTTGATGAATATGGAAGTTTAGAAGTGCCACCAAAATAAACGTATGGTATTTATGAATAACTAATTGATCTGTCCAATTTTTGTAATCCTTTCTCGAATCTCTTTTGACAGATCATAGATTCGCTCCGATTGAAAAGGGATGTTCTTAGGTTATGACAACCAATCGATTAAATAAGAGCCAACCGTTGTCCAACTTGATACACACAACGCTTTTGTGAAATGGAGAGGCTTAGAAATGCCACCGAAATGTACATATTGTACTTTTGAGTAACTTGTTGTCCTGTCCAATTTTTGTTATCCGCTAATTCCCTTTCTCGAATCTCATTATGTATATCATTTTAGAAGAGATGATTTTATAGAACGAGGTTTAATTATCCTATCACGTGTGTCACGTGTGGCTCAGTGGTAGAGCGTCTGCCCCATGAACGGAAGGTCATGGGTTCGATCCTCGGCCGAGTCATACCAAAGACTTATAAAAATGGGACCATCTGCCTTCTTGCCAGGCGCTCGGCATTTATGAAAGGAGAAGGGTAATAATAACTTTATGTTATGCAGGGCCCGCTGGAAGAGCAGCTAGTTTACAGCTGAATGTGGCTACCCTGGGTAAATAAGACATTATTATTATTATTATTTATCACAAACATGAGAATTAAATGACGAGACGACGGATCTCATCATGTATACCCTGACCATTTATCGGATCTCGCCATCTGATATTACCTCTTATATATATGATAACACGATACAATTTAGTTCCGTAAAGTTATATCGAACGCCAATTCAATGGGGTGGGGCATAAGATGAAAATTATAATTATTCTGTTTGAGTCTTCTATAATATAATTTCCATTCTGTATATTAGTTCTCGATACAAATATTATTGAAACAAAAGGTAACATTATTTTGATAAGGTATCATTACACGATTTCTATACTAAGCTTGATAATATTATAAGATACGATAACATTTGTTTGTGTTTGTTTTGTATTTGATAAATATGTGTTATATGTGTTATCATGAATGGAGAATAAAATAATTATTGAAAAAAATGCTCCTTTGTAATGATATTCAAATCTAAACCGTCTTGTGATTGTTGTGTCCACACAGTTGACCCATTCTAATTTACGGAGGTCGGGCTAGTTTATATTTCGTGTTTGATGTGTATTAGATTCGAGATCGAGATGTCGCGATATCTAATATCATCTCTTTTATATGATGTATACATAATTAGATCGGTCACCTTGCCATCTGATCATGTATCCTTATTAAGAGATGACGATATAATTGTTTTGCAATGATTAATCTAATCACGGTAAAAAAAAAAGCCTGCTATCAGATAAAAGCTGCTTTTCAGATTTGGGAAGACCGTTAAATAATAAGATCCGAGATCTTGGCATCTTTTTACACGTACAATATCGACTTTCAGACACAATTATCTCTATTTGTGGATGGAACCTTTAAGCTTCCATCGATAAAGGATCGATGATTACTGATGTTGAAGGATGGAAATCAATCCACGAAAGAAGCCATACTAATTTCCATGTCAAGTTCATCAAAATACGGCGAAAATCAGATAACTTTTTAATATATTCATCATTTATTTAGAAATATGCTTGGCATTTGGTCAACAAGATAGGGCCATTTGCTCGATATGAAGCCGTTTAGTTTTTTTACCGACAAAATAGATTGCAGTTTGCGCTGAGTTGCATTATCATTACAAATGACAAAATAGGGCTACACTGAATGCATTCATGTATTTGCTATTATAAATGCTCTTATCAATTTCTTTCAATCGAAATGGTTATAATAACCATTTCGATTGAAAGAAATTGATAAGAGCATCTAATATTATGAGCTTTCCACTTAAGTGGTAAGTTTGCTTTTAGTTAATATGCAGGGTGCATCAATAAAGACTTCACACTTTTGAAATGGTTGGGTGGCACTTTTCAGCTTCCATAGATATAGGATCGTCAATGACTTATGTCCATGAAAAGGAAATCAATTCACGAAAGAACCCAAATCATACATATTTTCATGTCAAGTTCATCAAATTGCGGTGAAAATTCGATAACTTTTTTTGATATATTCTACATGACTTATTTAAAAATTTGCCTGGCCATTTGATCGATGTGAAACCTTTTAGTTTTCTTTTGCCGACAGAATAGATTTCGGTGAGTCGCATCATCATTACAATTGAGAAAATAGAGTTACCGTGAATGGATTCACATATTTGCTAAAACCCACTTTGATGGAATAAAATTGATAAAAGCATCGAGTATTAGAAGCTTTCCATTTAAGTGGTAAGTTTGCTTTTAGTTATGAAAGAGAATATACACAGATACCAGGTGAACAAAAATAACCTTTACATTTTTGTAAATGTCTGTCACACTTTTTTAACGTTTGTAGCAATCTCACTTGCATGGATGAGAAATAATGATATAGTTATGTAATTAAATTAGGGATCATGTAAATCAAATGTAAATGATCTATTCAATCATAACAACTGATTGAAATTGTTAATTTGACTTTATTATTGGAAGTTGAACAGATTGTTGAGTGTTAAGGCGCCGTGGTGTAGTGGTCATGACTCTCGCCTTTCAACCAGATGGTCGTAGGTCCGAATCCCACCCATGGCGTTAATTTCCTTCAGCAAGAATTTTATCCACAAAGCTGCACTCTACCCAGGTGTGCTTGGGGACCGGTAGGAGACAGCAGCACATTATCTGATATGATGTGAGCGCCTATTTGGCTGCCTAGATGCTAGGCTTGAATTGCCATCCAATGACCGGGTAACATTACCGGAAGCGCTTTGACCAGTCAATACTGACCGAAAAGGAGCAATATAAATCCGCAATATTATTATTATTATCATTATTATTCATATTGCTTATAGATTCATTGACATTTTGGGGTTATTATTTTTTTTCAATGAGAAACATCAATAGAATGAATGATTTCATGGCCGAATTACTTGAAGATGGATCGTTTTGTACACTTTGGCAGATTTTCATGAGATTTTTTTTATTTCTTTTTTTATCATTAGGCCTATTAGTATTTTTTGTTATTTTTGTTATTTATTTATTTTTCTATTATTATTCTTTATTATCATTATTATTATTATTAGTAGTAGTAGTAGTAGTAGTAGTATTTTTTTTTTTTTTAAATAGAAACGTGTTTTCTTGGTGAGAATTCGTGACACGCATTATAAAATTGTATTTTTTTCGATACACTCTGTACTACGGAAAATCTTGTGAAAATGGAGAGGTTGGTCTATTGTGCCCTTTTTTGTCATTTTTTTCATTGCAATATCTTAAAAGCGAGCCAAAGCATATTCATCGTTTCAACAGAAGATATATTTAATGTACTTTAATCTTTGGAATGGTTTAGACCCCTTAAAGAGTTTCCTATGGAAACTTGAGTTTACAGACACGAATTATATAGGGATAGTAAAAAAATAAAGGAAATTTATTTCGAAATTGTGTCACATCTATGAAATTAATGTTAGTATCTAAAAATGACACGTTAGATATTTTACAGTTTATTTCCCAGCTATATATTGAACAACTCCTATCTCTGTTTCGTATCTTTTTCCTTCATATCTTTCTTTCTTTTCTTAATTTTACGGGGAGGGGGGGGGCGTATCCACCCTGGATGCGCACCTAATCTAGGCCGATGTCTCACAAAGTTACAAATGAATTTACAAAAGACATTGATGTGCTGCCAGTAAATGAAGACAAAAAAAATAAAATAAAAAACTGTATAAATATGAGCAAAATTTAATACGGTAATCTGTTGTAACGTTATGAATTCTTATTTTTAAAACTATTAGTTTACCTGTAATCATCAACGTCACTTTCTACACGAATTTATTAAAAATGCATTTATCATTATCATAAGATAATCACCACCATTCATTGTGGAATGCTTCCATAATTGATCTTGCTTTATTATATTAATCAACCCCTCCCATAGAATATTGTCTACTTTTCTTGAAAAAGAGGAAAATGTGGAATCAAGGAAACATCAGTTTCATTAATAAATACATATATCAATATCAACACATATATTAATTGGAAATTTACTTCACTGTCGTTGAATTTAGTAACAAATTTGCTTTTGTGTGAAACTAAAACTTCGAGTATAAAGTTAATCGCATGATATCGAGGAATTTTCCGGATTCTATTTTCGCAATTTTATCGCCATTTTTCGTCACGTCATTTACCACTGGCAGGTCCCTCTCGGTACAAGATTGGTGGTAACATTTTATTACAGGAAAGAAGATGAGGCATAGCCTGGCTTCCCTACCAACACACATACACACAAACACACACACACACACACACCCACACGCACACTCATACACACATACACACACCGACTTCCAATCTCTCTTCCTCTTTTCCTCAATTATTTTAATCCACCCTCTCTCTCTCTTCTTTCTTCTATACTTCCCCTTTCCAATCTCCCCCATCTCTCCTCACAATCATTTTAATTTCTACCCTCTCTACCTTGACACACATCCCCTCTCTCTCTCTCCCTCTCTCTCTCTCTCTCTCTCTCTCTCTCTCTCTCACACTCTCTCTCCTCTCGCCTCTGCTTTTCCTCTTTATCTCTGACTTCCCAATTTGATTTCTCCTGAACTCAATCTAAGTTGAATGCTAAGTTACCGCATAATGTAACATCAAAGAAGATATTTCCGGAGTAATTTTTTTTTTATTCATGAAATGCGTTTGAGTCGATGAACATCAGGTGAAGTGCGACCGGCGCGCCGTTGTTAATCATTTAGAAGATATATACCGGTACCGGTACTTAAAGTGAACATCATTACAGCTGCGAAAGGGCGCCTTTGATTGTGTACTTATCCCTGATCGAAGCTCATCTTTCTCCCTGTCACCTCCTTACAGACCTGATACTGCACATTGTTACGGAGATTAAGGATGAACATCGTTAATGTGGAGGCACCGTGGTGTAGTGGTCATGAATCTCGCCTTTCAACCAGAGGGTCGTAGGTTCGAATCCCACCCATGGCATCAATTTCCTTCGGCAAGAAATTCATCCACAATGTGCTGCATTCAACCCAGGTGAGGTGAATGGGTACCTGGCAGGAATATTCAATCATTGAAACGCCAAGTGCGCTGGTGGCTGCCGGGCTAAAGCCAGGGTTGCAAGGCGCTATATAGATTGCACCTATCATTATCATTTTTATTAATATGATATCATTTGCAATCCCGGACCAAACGCCAGTTTGTTTCCACATCAGCGCGGCGTCCTCGTGTCAGGCTTGAAACTGTGCTTATCTGAGGAAACTTTACTTGTTTTTCCTATACTAAGAATCCTATTATATACGATTGATGAAGGCTTCTTCCAACTTTGCTTATTTTGTTTCCCCCTTCGTTCTCCCCCATTTATCGAAATCGCGCCAAAATGACGCAGCAATAGTGGTGTTTGCTAGTCTCCATTCTATCAGAAATATAAAAATATATTCTATGTCTCCTATACTAGGAATCCTCGACGATTGATGAAGGGTTCTTCCCGCTTTGTTTATTTTGCTTCCCGTTCGTTGTTTGGTGTTTGTTAGTCTCCATTTTATCAGAGATCCCGGTCCCTGATCAAATTCCACTTTTATTCATCATTATGAGCTTCTTTTCTTTCAGGCTTCACACGGCTCTTGTTTGAGGAGATCGTGCTTGCATCTCCTTCATGGGAAACCTTGACGATCTGGGACTGAGATGGCTTCCTGTTCATAATCGTTCTTTCTTACCGTCATCTTCTTCTTCCAGAATTGTAACCTCTTTCTCATTAGACTCTTGTCGAGGCCTCTTGCTGTCTGCAATACCCTGTGCTGCATAGTCCTGTAAACGGCTTCACTCGGAAACGGCTGCCATCCAGACTACGAGACGCGTAAGCGATGAGGCCTCTATTTACACGATCGCGACACTTTGTTTTGTTTCAGCCATCATAATTCTGCGTACAATTTTGACGCCAAATAGCCAATGTATATTTATGCCTATCAAGAACGATCTCGAGATGACGTCACTTCGTTCTCGTGAGTAAAGGCGTTCACGGAGCCCGTGATTCTCTGCATGGCTAGTCTAAGGGTCACAGACGCGCTTCTTGCAACGACTGATGCTGATATACTACAGTCTACAATCGTACATCCGCGAGTAAGCATTTGAAAAGGCTACTCTCTCATGGGCAGACGATGATGATTTATTCAGTCCTGCAGGATTCCCTAATAATCCTCGATAAATTCCCGTCTATTTCCTAATCAGCTTCTTCCCCCAGACCTGAAACTGCACCTCATATAAAGAATATATGCTGGCGTAATTGTATCGTGATGATCTGTAATGAGGACGGCTAATTCCTCTTCAGAGTTGGTCTTTCTATTCGTCATCATTTTTTTTTTTACAGATTTGAAACAACACCAGACCCGTTCCCGAGACGATGGTGAACTTTGTCAGTCTCTAGGAAAAGCTGATGACCTCTCATGGAATTTCAGGTCATCCTTTCATGAGCTTAATCTTCTAGGCTTTCTGTGCTTGTCTGAAGAGATCATACTCGCCTCTCCTTAGTGGAAAACCTTCATGATTATGTGAAGGGTATACCTGATAACATTTTTACCACCACGTTCTTCTTCCAGATATCTATCCTCTATGGGGAGGTGATGATGATCTTTGTCCATCATCAAAAATTTCTGATGATCCCCGATTGAATTCCAGTTTACTCCTTCATGAGCTGATCGTCTTCTAGATCTAAACAATTCAACAGCGCTCAGATACGGAGATCATCATGGTTCTCGCTCGTATTCATTATCGGGATTAACTGATGATCTCTAAATGGAATTCCAGTTCATCCCTTCAAAAGCTTCCTCTTCCAGGCCTTAAACTGCGCCTGTCTGTGAAGACTATGTTCCGTGGTAGTCTCCGCCACCAGGATGTTATGATCTTCGATGGAATTGCAGTTCATCCCTTCATAAGCTTCCTCTTCCAGGCCTTAAACTGCGCCTGTCTGTGGAGACTATGTTCCGAGCTAGTCTCCGCCACCAGAATATAGTAGAATTGTTTCAGGTCATCTTCTGTCATGGTAGCCGTCATCAGGTCAAACTCTAGATCTGCTTTCATCTTATTGGCCACCTGTTCTTTCCTCTTCTTTACACTCTCCTGGAAAGAAACAAAATAGGTACATCTTGATATTAACTCAAGGATGAATATTCATAAATGACAAACATAAAATAATCTCGTTACAAGTTATTTTTTGTTGCAAATTTCATCCATACGTTGAGATAAATATACACAACATGGAAACGTTTAATATCAACATTTGCTGACATAGTTGTATGTTTTATATTTTGAGTCCCTAGGGTTTGATGGAGTTGAGATTTTCCTGGATTTTCAAGTATAGTTTGTAGACATTTGAAGATCTTGTCTCAGATCGATATCTGACTCTATAACTAATAACACGATATAAACTTTTTCCGCAAAATAAAGTGGGGCATGGACAAGAGAGCCATATGCTGTGTATTGAATGGTGTGGACAGAACAATAACAAGCCTGTTCCGATTTGAATAGCAGTACAAAGGCGTTCGACTTAATTTTATCGGAAATAGATTATATCGTGATAAAGTAAAATATTTCGAAATAGAATATCTGACAAGCATATCATAATTCAAAATAATTTCTGCTTACCTTCATTGCAAGAACTCTATTGGCAACCCAGACATCGTCAGCTCCTTTGATGACGTCACACTCTCTCCATCCGTCTGCTGCGATGAATGACGTCACTTTGCTGACGGTCGTACGCAGTCGTTTCTCTTCCTCTGTTTGGCTGAAATCAATCTCAAAGGCCACGCCTTCCTTAGCGTGCCGGGTGCGGCTGATGTTTGCTTTTGGTGGGCTCGGTTGTGGAATCTCTGGTTGGATGTTTCTGACTCCCCTATCTGCCGCAGGAATATCGCTTGTAATTTCAAAGGCCGCACTTCCACGGGCGAATTTGACGTCGGGTACATATGTGATTGGCTCGGAGTTGTTGATGTCAAAGGCCACACCCCCTCGAGCAAATTTAACGTCGGGTACATTTGTGATTGGCTCGGGATTGTTACTGATATTAAAGCCCACGACACCACGAGTGATTTGTACCTTGGGTACTTCTGTGATTGGCTCGGAGCTGTTGTTGATATGAAAGGCCACACCCCCTCGAGTGACTTTCACTT
>BQKZ01003486.1:39346-50707 GCA_036244855.1 Temnopleurus reevesii
GAAAAAAGTGCCGCAGATTGTTTAATATTTTGAGGTAAGTTATTCCAGATATCTGGGCCATGATGTCTTATTGTTTTTTTGGACTAGAATTAATTTAGGGTTTGTTAAGTGTAGGTCTGATGAATGCCGTGTGGGGTACGAGTGAATATCTCTATTGTATGTAAAGATATTTTGAAAGTGTATTGGAATATTGTTGGTAGAAATTGGTTTCTCACTGTTGTTCACACTGCCGCACACTCATCACATTCCATCTCCCGCTATCTCTGCCTCTCGCCCTCTCTCACACAAACACACACACTGACACACATCAATAATGAAAATTCACAATTCCAAGAAGGTACATTCATACATATTAATCGATATTTTACACACGTTTTCTAATCTACATTATGCGCTGAAGAGATTCTTAAACCAATTTGCAAAGTTACAATTTACAAATCACTAAAATCGTTAGATGAAAATTGATCATAAAACATTGATCCAATAGGAAATCGCAAAAATCATGAGAACGAAGAGAGAGAGAGAGAGAGAGAGAGAGAGAGAGAGAGAGAAAGAGAGAGAGAGAGAGAGAGAGGGAGAGAGAGAGAGGGAAGAGGGGGAAGGCAATTTTTTTTTTAACATGTATCAATTACAGAAAATAATTTGTGTCCAGGAACTACCTTTAACGTCACCATCCGAGAGACATATTCGAGCTCGAACTAATTAGAACCTCTAAAATATTACGTAAATTCCCCCACACAGTGTTTGTTACTGGTACAGGCTACAACACCTCGTACACTTGTGTATCTGCAAACGTTTTCTTTCTTTATCTTCACACAGATGAAGATGCCAAGCCAGATATTGTCATATCCATTAAAGTAGCCGTCTGAGATTTGTCCACACCACGACAAATAATCAAAGTCTTAACAGCTCTTCGGAAAGGTGGAAGGCATACGGAATAGATGATCGGATTGGTGATGACAGCATTCAAGTACGCGATGGTTATAAAGACGTCAAAGGCCACTGAGTGGGTGTACGCCTCTGGAATCACCTCGAGGCGGTGCAGGAAAATCCCTAGCTGATCGGGCGTCCAGAGGATCATGAACGAAGCACCGATGAAGAGGAACATGATGGTGAACCTACGGCGCATCGACCGAAGCTGTGTTGACTGCTGCCTTGCGGATCGGCCTTTACTGTTCTGGGAGACGAATGGGTCACGTCTGAGCACGATGATGATCCTGATGCTCGTGTAGGTTATGATGATAAGTGGACAAAGGTACTCTGCCAGGAGAAGGAAGATGTCGTAGACCACTAGGGAGGATCGTAAACCTGAGGGATATCTCGTGAAACATCTACCACACTGATCTACCACTCGAAAGTAGATTCTCGGGAATCGGATGATCAGAGGGAACAGCCAGATCGCAGGAATGGCATACTTGGTGAAGTTCTTTTGGACCAAAACCTTGTAGGTGTATGGATGCACAACGGCTAAGAACCGCTCAATAGCAATTGTTGTCAGGGTATAGACGGAAACCCTGAAAGACACCCAGAGCAGGTACCTGGAGCGAAAGATGTGACAGTAGAACCTTCCTGCAGCATTATTTGGAATGTTCACCAGCCGAGGAGGAATAAAGAAGAGTGCAGTCAGTAAATCTGCAACGGCCAAACAAACGATGAGCCGATTTGTGGATGTAGGTCTACGAGGTCCAGACTCAACCTTCGCAGCGTGAATATACACGACGATGGAGTTTCCGATGATCCCAATAAGACTTAAAACAAATTCATATATGCGGTACAATTCAAATCTTTCAAGTTGGTACTCCCCTCTCCCAATATAATTGGTGCAATTTGTGTAATTCTCCATCTTAACAGAGAAACTCAATTGCAGACAGCCATCGGTATGATAAACTTCAGAAGTGATCTGTCTCTATTTATACCCAGGAAAAGTTAATATCTTCAAGGCATATCAGTAATAATTAGGCAATATCAAAACAATATTCTTCTTAATGATAAATCTCTATGTGGTGCTTTTGATCTTTAATGATCCATCACAACTTAATCTTCACAGAAGACACATTCACCGAGATGGTTTCGGGATGACAATTAATGATCAAACACATAATACTTAATGAAGCTTTTTTTAATAAAAAATCATTATCATTAATATCAATAGGAAGTTGTAATTGAGCCATGGGGAGAATTGCACGAAATGATCTTAGCTATGCTCGTCTCGCTAGATCGTATTACCATATTGTGATACCCTCTTAGCATAGACGTATTCATGCTCGCAAGAAGAAGATATCTTATTAGACCCTTTCGCGCAAATGGCCTCTAATGTCTATATTCTGAAGTATGCTCCTCGAGTGCCAGTCATTCAGTGCCTTGCTAGGTTTCACTAAATCGTTGTGTTGTTACTTTGTGAAAGGTTTATTCAATAAATACGTGCACAGACTTATTATTATTACTATTCTAAGAAAATGAATGTTTTGTCGTTCACACTACAAGAGTTTATTGTTTAATTTCAAGTATGGTTTTACTGTACAAATTATGATCACCAATATCAAATGCAGTTAAACGGGAAGACCGTTTCATGGAGTTTGTCACAGCGACAAGCATTCATTCTCCGAGAGTTTTTATAGCAACAGTCAGAAATCCTATATATTAAAAAAGGATTCCGAGGATTTCGTAAGCACTCACAAATAAAAACTTCGTGAAACACCACCGGGAACTATAGGTCATGATTTATTAGATGATATTCTTATTCTAAAGGACATTAATTTCTCCTTTGTATCAGATGACTCTTGATAATAGTTATGAATTCATTAATTAATCAATAATTTCATTTTCAAGTTTGTTTCACAAAACATATTCCATCGACATAATGAATTAACCATGAATAATATCGTCTTAAACATGCCATTTTAATCATCTTCAGTAGATTCTAGTTTTGACAGGCAGCGGTTTAGTTACCACTATGAATACAGAATGTATTGGATATTAGAAAAGTCTAGGATCTAATACCATTCATTCCCGACGCGTACTTATTATGAGGGATCGTGAAATCTTTATTTCTCTTGCAGAATATTATTAAGTTAAGAGTTTAATAATCTGCAAATTAATTGTTCCATCAATGGAGAACTTCACAAATTGCACCGATTTTAAGGAGAGAGTGGAGTTCTGGATTGCTAGATTTAATTGGTCTCGTATTTGAATTTTAATGCTAATTATAGTTGGCATCGTCGGAAATTCCATCGTCATTTATTTTCATGCTCAGGTCAACAGATCAGGTAGTCGGAGAGCCAAATCATCGAACCACCTTATCGTTTGCTTGGCCACTGCAGATGTACTGACTGCACTCTTCTTTATTCCTCCTCGGCTGGTGAACATGCCAAATAATGATGCAGGAAGGTTCTACTGCCACATCTTTGGCTCAAGGTACCTTCTCTGGGTATCTTTCAGGGCTTCCGTCTATACCCTGACAACAATCGCTATTGAGCGGTTCCTAGCCGTTGTGCATCCATACACCTACAAGGTTTTGGTCCAGAAGAACTTCACCAAGTATGCCATTCCTGCGATCTGGCTGTTCCCTCTGATCATTCGATTCCCGAGAATCTACTTCCGGGTGGTGGACCAGTGTGGCAGATGTTTCACGAGATATCCCTCAGGTTCACCATCATCCCCAGTGGTCTATGACATCTTCCTTTTCCTTGCAGAGTACCTTTGTCCACTTATCATCATAACCTACACGAGCATCAGGATCATTCAGGTGCTCAGACGTGACCCATTCGTCCCCCAGAACAGTAACGACCAATCCGCAAGGCAGGAAGCAACGCAGCTTTGGTCGATGCGCCGCAAGTTCACCATCATGTTCCTCTTCATCTGCGCTTCGTTCATGATCCTCTGGACGCCCGATCAGCTTGGGATCTTGCTCTATCGCCTCAGGTTGATCCCATGTAGCTATACTGACAGCGTTACCTACGACGTGTTCATTGCAATAGCTTGTCTCAATGCTGCCATCGCCAATCCGATCATCTATTCCTTCTGCTTTTCACCTTTTCGACGCTCCATCAAGAAGATCATTATGTGCCGAAAGTTAGATAAATCACAGGCATAAATCACCATGGATATCACAAACACTAGTATGACAGCATCGCCCACTTATAAGGATAGCCCCAAATCGAACAATGGAATAAACCTAAGCAGACTGATTGGTTCCCTCCTTTCAAGAAAATAGCTCTTTGGCAAAGATTTATTTTGAAGTAACGATAGCTTAGACACCTTCAGACCTTGTGACAAAAACCTCGTTTGCAGTTTTTATTATTTCATGTGTTAATTTCTTCATAATTTGGTGGCAATAAAGCTCGACATACCAGGAATCAGTCATTTATCTTCAACCTTGTTTTTTGATAGATTGATTTTATTTTGACAAAAAGATATAATGCTTTATTATCATTATCATTTTAATTTATTTTCTTCTTTATAAAAAGCAGGGTAGTCCCATTCAATCAATAAAGGCCTACTTCGCAAGGGAGCCCTGCTGCACGAAAACACAATTTAATCAATGAGCTAAATAATGAAATATTACATAGAGGAATAAATAGTTGAGAAAGTTATGTAAAAGAAGAATAACAAAAATGTGTTAAGAAGAAAGAAAAAAAACCCAGCTCGATAGCCTATAATTAAACTGATGATGTCATTTCATAATTTGATCATATCTTACTGAAATCATTGATCAGAAAAACGGAATCAATTCTGTCAATCAAGAACATTATTTTCTGGACGGTGTTTCACCAACTTACGAAAAAACCCGACTTTATGCAAGACTGGCATCCTATCTTGTGCTGAATGATCGAGAAAATTACGCGTATTAGACTAGTTAATGTACTCCAGTCTTTCTTAAAGTCGTAACTTTAATAGGAACGATTTGGTGAAACCCACCCTGGATTAAAAGAGGTTTATTGTGGTGGAGAATAACTGAAGAAATGTAAACTTGCCAGGTTCTCGGAATGTATGCATGTGAGCGTATACATCAAAAGAGTGCAATATTTCCCTTTTTCAATTTTTACAGAGGTTTTCACCCCCTGTGCACCCTTTTTGTTCTCAGTGACCTTTGTGTAGGCCTACTGATAAGGAGTACTGGAAGGAAAACTTGCAAATATGTTACAGTGTAAAATCACCAATTTTGATACTGTTATGTTTGTTGTTATTTCTTACATCTATATATATCACGATTAAAAGTTAACTTAGTGTAAATAAAATTCATCTATCGACCAATAATTGTAAGAATTTCATGCGTCCACCCAGGATTGGAGACAAATAAAGCAATTTGCGCCCCCTGTTGGGCCATCAGCTTCAGTTTTCCGCCCCTTCAGCAATATAGGCGCCCCTTTACCTCATTTTTCCTTTTTTCTGTTTCTTTCCTTTTTTTCTCTCTTTCTTTCTTTCTTTCTTTTAATTGAGGGTTCAACCCACTCCATGTTGAGTACGATCTGCATACACGCCTGCCGTATTTTCTTTCATTATGGAACATGAAACTACCCATTAAGATAAGTTTTTATTGGCCGTTAATTATAATGCACCTGACAGATACCCAACACAAGAGAAAAATAAAACCCATCATTCAGACTAATACCACCGGTGAACAACCGGTGAATTACCGTTAATAATTTAATACATGTGTCATAACCCATTCACGCTATACGGTGAACAGCCGGGTTAACACCAGATGTTTTTTATTTATTTTTTGCTGTATCAGGCAATAGATCAGGACAATAAAAATTAACAGGAAAACAGCCCTAGTGTTCCCGGTGTTCACTGGTTAAAGACTGTATAAGTGTATAAATTGGGTATTTAGATTACCACCGGTTAACACCCGTCGAATCACCGTCCATACTGTACAAGACGTATGTGTAAAGGTGTGATTGATTGCCAATCAACAGCAAATTGAAATGCGCATTTTCATTCGCACACAGTCAGAGCATGTCTCAATTCAGCATGAAACAATGATTTTGATTGGCACATGACGATCAACTATAACTTCCAACGTTTTGTCCCCCCCCCCCCCCCCCCCCCCCCCCGACTGTTTCCTTATACACTAGGCAATTTTTTGTGGTTTGTTCCCGAATTCATAATTTAGTCATTTAGCAGCTGAATAAGTATGCTGAATGACGATGTATAACAAATTATGGACAACCTGATGTCAATAGCGCGTTTTCGAAATGAGGCTTGTATGGTGGAAAACGAGTATGCAGCTGATGTGCGCATCATTTATTGCGCACATCACACGCGCACTTGTTTTCTACCGTCCACAGGTTACAGTCAAACAATTTTGAAAACAACCGATTGGTTGGAGTACAATGAATCATCCCCATTATCATGAGTGGGAATCCTTTTCTCTTAGTATTTTCTAAAGGTGTTCCAAACAGTCCGATGTAGTTCAAAGCACTCTTTTGTAGATAAACAATGGGATTTAAAGATGAAAGTAAATCAATTGAAATTACTACTTTAGAGAATACACCAGACTGTCTCTTCTTCTAAGAGTTATAGGTATTTTAAACAGTTTAGGCAATTTCAAAGCACTTATGGTCTTTATAAACATTGCAAGTTCAAGATGAAAGTAAACTAATTGACATCATTTCCTTTCAATGGTATTAGTTTCTATTCGCCATTACAATTTTTTCTTTGTCTATGTTTATTTGGGGACATTTTTTCCCTGTCTATAAAAGGATCGGGTGTCGTTTCATATTCAGCATACATTTAATGAAATTGCAGATTGAGACTGCAAGTATTCGCTAAAAACTTTCTTGGATCATTTTATAGATTCATTTTGCTATTTCTATTTGGAGTGTATTTGATGTATGTCCTATGAACTACATTCTCGTGACGCGAGCTATTTAAATGTTGTCAAAAGAGGGGTTTTTTTTGCAAGTTGTGGTGCCCCAAAACGTGTCCAGACATCAACCCTATATAGACAATTTTAAATTTGCCAACACAATTAAGATTAATTGGATTACAGGCCCACATCACAACGCCCAATTTATTGCGGTACGGGTACCACAATATCATGAACACGATATAAACTATTTCCGCAAAATAAAGTGGGTCATGGACAATAGAGACGTACGCCGTGTATTGAACTGTGCGGACACAGCAATCACAAACCGGTTCCGATTTGA
Organism: Temnopleurus reevesii; assembly: GCA_036244855.1. NCBI lineage: Eukaryota > Metazoa > Echinodermata > Echinoidea > Temnopleuroida > Temnopleuridae > Temnopleurus > Temnopleurus reevesii. Next base: position 46,501 of record BQKZ01003486.1, read on the forward strand.
ATAGCATTACAAAGGAGCATTGAATTGGCGTTGGACTTAATTTGACGAAAATACATTTATAACGCAAAATCTATTGAGGTGCAGGTATATATATACCAACATCTTTAGACATGGAAAACTCAACACGTTATAGAAACTTCTCTGAAAACTGCGACTATTGGCGCCCTCGCGGAGATCCCTTCGAATGGTTTGACGGTATCGTCTGCGTTTTCGCTCTCGTTGGCATCATCGGAAACTCGCTGGTTCTCTTCGTCCAGTGCCGCCTGACCCAGGGGCGAGCTAACCCGACGAACCGCCTCATCATCTGCTTGGCGATCGCAGATCTCCTAACCGCCTTCTGCATCATTCCCATACCCGAGTATGAGAATCTACCCCGGACCACTGGGGCCGAGTTCTACTGCCACGTGGTAGAATCAAGGTTTTTCCTTTGGGTGTCTTTCCGAGCGTCCGTGTATACCTTGACGGCAATAGCCCTGGAAAGGTTACTAGCCATAGTGTATCCATTTGTTTACAAGGTCTGGACACACGACCGCTACGTCAGGTATGCAATCGCTGCCATATGGCTCTGTCCGATTATTCTTCGATCACCGGCACTGTTCGCTAATTTTGTTGGGAAGGATGGAAGGTGCGACTTTGCATATCGGTCGGGCAGCTCTGGGTTGGCCTACAGCATTGTTCTCTTCGTGGTGGAGTTTGTTTTTCCGCTGATCATCATCACCTACACGAGCATTATGATCATCCTGGTGCTCCGGCGAGAAAGATTCGGCCATGATGTCAGGGGTGACCAATCCGCAAGGCAACAGTCAACGCAGCTTCGGTCGATGCGCCGTCGGTTCACTATCATGTTCCTCTTCATCGGTGCTTCGTTCATGATCCTCTGGACACCTGATCAGCTAGGCGTCTTTCTCTACCGCCTTGGGCTTTTCCCGAGAGCATACACTGAGCAGGCTCCCTACCAGGTTTTCCTGAAGATCTCGCTCTTGAACGGAGCTACCACCAACCCCATAGTCTATTCGGTGTGTCTTCCGGCCTTCCGACGCGCTTTGAAAGACATCGTGGCGTGTCGTAACATCCGGGATAGTTCCCGTTTGCAGATGATGGACATGACAAACACAAGCACACCAGCCTCGAATGTGTAATGACGCTGGATTACATTATTCAAAGGTTTGAAGCCACTTTGCTTCCCGGTGTGTGGGGAAAAAGGAGGCATAGCTGTAAACCAGATAAGATGGTCCATACCGTCCGTGTTTTCACGAAGTGAAGGGATCCATAAGGTATTGTTACACCAAATGAGTAACACATCTATTGAAACGTGTCCTTCAATAGAATTAACACGTTGTTCGATAGGATGCCCGTTGAATTGGCGCTATCTCGGGATTTCTTTGTCTTCATGCAACAGAACCCTTTAGCTCCCGTCACTTCGTGAAAGCAAGGACGGTATGCGTTAAATATTTTCGGTGGCAAGATGCCAACCTTCCGAAATGTGCATGGGGATAACAATTGAATTGTGAATCATCAAACAGTTGAATCAAATATTATGTCAAGAGATTTAAAAAAATGATAACAATAACCATAAGCTTTCTCTCTTGAGGAGTGGCTATTTGGTTATTGGTTTCTTCATTTCTATTCTTATAGCATATTCCGAAAGGTTGGCATCTCGTCACACAAAGTTTGAGTCGACGAAAATGGATGTGAAAAATTAGTTTTGATATGTAAACAAAAAACAAATTCTTTTTATAATAATGTACAAGGCGTATAAATGTAGGAACTGTATAAAAGACCTTTTCAAAGTGTTCACGGTTGGGTGAACACCAACTGTTTTAAGTCCGTTATGTCTGTTCTAAATAGGTACCTCCTATCTAAATAAGAATTGCAATATAATCAAATTACCAGTGTGTAGAATTCATAAAAAAAAAAATCATAATTCGTCCAAAATTCATTCACCCTTTGACAAAAAAATATATGGATTGAGGTTGAAAGGTATGTATACAATAGTATTTTACGTCATGTTGAAATGTGTGAGCGTAATACATGTTAGATCAATAAGAAAATAACTTTTGTAAATGTTGTAAATTTACTAAGTATGAAACATATATCTCTGAATGTTTAATAGCAGATGTGTGTTTGACTAGAAATTGAACTCAAATGCACATTACACTGTACAAATACAAACCGTTTTTTTAAGGTACTTCTTCCTACAAATTCATTTATATTAACATGGTGGTTCAAGTTCAAGGTGTGATATGGAAGCTACTTAAAGTAAAGGCCGCCGCACACTACACGACTTTTAGTTTTAAGACCTTAATTAAGACCAATTTTGCAAAAACTGAAACACACTGTAATATGCCCCCGCATGACAAGGTACTTGATACTTAAAACTTTATGAAATATCAAGTACCAGCTACTTCGCCGTAAGATGACTTATTACAGCTGGTTTCAATATTTGCAAAATTAGTCTTAAGGTCTTAAGACTAAAAGTTGCATAGTGTGCGGTGGCCTTCAGTCTTGATAAAATTGAGCGGGAGACGGTACGGTTGGGAGAGTAGAAAGTCTGAAGAAAGTGAAGAATTGGTCAAGTGAAAATTAGATTAAAGACATTGACATTTATATAATTTCAAACCATAATGGGACACGTTTCATATGCTAAAGGATTTCGTGATAGACCAAAGCATCAGAGCTTTGAAATCGTTGGCCCGTATTCCGATAGCGAGGTTTAACTTAAACCAGCCCTGAGGTCTTAGTCATTGTTCTTTAATGTAATGAAATTATAAATATAGTGTAATGAAATTATAAATATAGTTAGGAATCTGAAAAGTAATGCAAGTCCAGGATATGATAGAATTGATGTCAAAGTAGTTAAAAAGATTGTTTATGTAATTAGTACACATCTTAGTGCAATATTCAATCAATGTATGGAACAAGGCGTATTTTCTGATAAGCTAAAAATTGCTCGAGTAATACCGATATTCAAAAGTGGCTCATGTGAAATTATGTCGAATTATCGCCCAATTTCCGTCTTGCCAATTTTTTCAAAGATTTTAGACAAATGTATTTATAAAATTCATTTTACTACTGTCTTTTTAAGGTTTCTTAACGGCATGGCATTAGGCTTGTTTTGGGTTGTGTGTACTAGTTTGTTTTGTCTTTTTAGTAATGTTCACTTATTATACTTAGTTTAAATCACATTTTAACTATTTTATACTAAAACTTATATTCGTGAGGTCAGCCTTATATAAGGATCTTTTTCCTTCCTGGTCTGTAGCCTTACTCATGCATTATGTATTCTCGTATCACTTGTAATTTTATGAACCTGTTTGATGTCACTTGTAATGTTGTACTGTACATTGTATTTTTTATTGCTGATTAAAAATAAACTATTGAACTATTGAACTTTAGACTCTTGGTCTAACTTTTGAATAACCCGGGTCTAAATAACAATGACTTAGTCCAGGGTTAAGTTAAACCTCGCTATCGGAATACGGGCCATTGCGTTTTAACTTTTTATGATTTTATGAACTGCTATGATTGATTATTGTATCCCTATTACACTTACCCAGAAACTCTGAAACGACCCCCATAAGTATCACTAAAGATGACAAATACAGATATAGACAAACCATAAACATCCCACTCATTGAGATCAATTGGCTTTATGACAATATTTATCAAAATAGTTGACTTTCACAACGAATCATAATGCGGAGTCATTCCTCTTAAACATACATCAAATTTGCAATGAGACTGCTTGCTCCAAGGCAAATTCACAAGCTTGAATTGGTTGAATCACTTTTGCTGATTAGTTATAATTCTCAGTTATTACAAGGGAAAATATTTATTTCCATTCGGCCGACCTAACCATAAGTGCCAAACTAAATTAAATTAAAGACATTGATATTTAGATAATTTTAAACACGTACCATATCTTTAAAGATTTCGTGATAGACCAAAGCAACAGAGCTTTAAGATCATTGCGTTTAAACATCTATGTGTTTTTATAACTGAATTCTTATGATTAATCGTTTGTTTCTATTGCACTTCAGCCCTAATCACATAGGACCCCGGAAGCAACACGATTCACCCCGACTCGTTGTTCTGAGGCAGTTAACTGTGAATTAACAAAGAGTCGGGGTGAATCGTGTTGCTTCCGAGGTCATATGTGACCGGGGCCTTATTTAATAGCCTAAAACTCCGAAACGGTATATGTACC
>BQKZ01003487.1:5713-21203 GCA_036244855.1 Temnopleurus reevesii
AAGTACTCATAGCAGGTAGATGCACACGAAATGAATTTTCCTTCCCTTTTATTTTGTGTAGAAATGTAGAACAGGTGTATCTTATGTTCAGTGAATGAACAGGGAAGTTATTTTCATTTGTGATCGAAAAGTCATTGTGAACGCTTGAAATAATATTCAATGTTTAATGTACAACGCCATGAACGTCATTGCTGACGAACCTGTGCGCTTTAAAAGAAATCACCATTAGTATCATTATTAATAGTATGGCTATACTTTGTCAAATTCCTTTGTACCTTTTTCCCATGCATAGTGGTGATGCTTTGAAGAAAAACATACCCATCAAAATAGGATATAAAAGATGAAATCGGGTCAAACATGTTTAAAACAATACATGAACGGATGATTTCTTTTTAAACAATGCTTTCAGAAATTGAGTAGGATGATCAATAACTGACAAACATAATGACAAACTTAATCTTTTGAATATCTGCATAATAATAGTAGTCATACGAATACGCAGATATAAGAACATAGACAAATTGGTCCCATGGAAATGCCCCCCCCCCCTCCTATCATTCGGAAATTATCATTTGGAAAGTCTAATCGTATTGATTCCAAGGGTTTTGATGTGATAATGCAATGAAGAAGAGTGTCTAAAAGATTATCATACTTCTTTGGGGTCACTCTGTTGTTATTCCTCACACAACATTTTGAATAATTTTTGCTCTCAATACAAGACACATAACCTAAACATTAAAGTATAATTACATTTATTGGGTTTGTGCGTATACGTATGTATACGCCATGTGTCCGCCCTATAAGATAATATATATATATTTAACATGTTCTTCGAGTGGATCTCCATCAGTTAGAATTCTTTTTTCCACACGTACTGCAAACGATGACACTGTAGAATGCAAGTTTATTCACCCCCATTTCAACAACCCTTAACATTTCCTATACTATGTATATTACACGATCGGCGTTCAATAATAAACACCAGGTCCCTCGATAAAATATGAGACGGTCATGAAGCCCCAAATGAGCATCATCTCACAGCTCGGAGGCTGGTCATAACTGCCAATCAACTTCCCCCAAGTAGAATAACACTATCTTGCTTTTATTACAGTTCACCCTGTAATTTAGAAGGTTAACATCTCCTGAAGACGAAATCACGATTTTTTTTTTATCCGGCGGGGATAGAGTCATCCTGTTTAGAGTGCAGTAACCTTTGACTATATCGCCCCGGCGCGCTTCGGCCGACTAGCCTCCCCCGGTCCCAGCGGTGGTATAGCAGTTGCCGAGAGGCGGAAATTTGAACTAATAAGTATTCGGACTGGACGTGCGAACGCCATAGGTCGAGTCACATTATAGCTACAGTGCACGCAGAAATCAAGGTGCTATTTTCAACACCGATTGTGCAAATTGCAACGCCAGAAAAGTGTTAGAACACCGTAAAGCGTGAATAACACGATATAATTTATTCCCGTAAAATGAAGTCGAACGCCCTTACAATGATCCTTTGTAATGGTATTCAAATCGGAACCGGCATGTGATTAGTGTGTCCGAACAGTTAATTACACGGCGTACGGCTCTATTGTTCATGACCCACTTTATTTTGCGGAAATATTCATGTTGAATGCTGATTTTTAGCACGGCGGAAGAATCTTTCATAACATTACGACTTCTTTGGCTACCCTCTGAGAGTAATCCGAAACTTGGTCGAGCTTTTTAGCATTGAGCTATTTAGCCTTTTGTGAGCAAGCAAAGTCGTAGGAGATGTTAAATCTATTGTCGTTGAACATTAAAATTGAATACACGCATACATTTTCTCAGGTGATAAATCAGCGACATATAATGGTTATCAAATACAAGAAAGTGTCAAAACGTCCTGCGAACAGCTTGATAGAACATACTCCCTGTTTTATGTGAGGTACGCATGACTCTGCGCATGACTGGTGACCCTTTCCTTCACCCAGTAACCCCTATGCCGCTGAGGTATATGAGAGGAATGGCCACCAGTCTTCCGTAGAGTAATGCCCAGCTCTACAAATAGCTAAATGAAACACAAAATTAATAGTCCGGTTTGGGGTTTGCGCTAGTGTGACTGCGATGCATAAGAGTGTGTGGGTGAGACGCTGTTTATATGACCAAAGGGGATTTCACTGGTACGGTGTATGCACTATGATCAGAAGGAACGAAAGATTTGGACAATGCAAACAGCTTCCATTGAAGCATTTACAATAGCTAGATGCTCACAAACAAATGTCATATACCTCTTATTCTGTGGATAAATGTAAAACAGGCATTGCACCTGTTTAGTAAGTAAGCAAGGGAAGGTATTTCATTTTGTGAATACGATACTCTTGTGAAGGCTTAAATAATGTTTAATTTGTCTAATTCTTTTCCCCTTTTGCTCACAGTGATGGTGTCGTATACCACAATCACATAGACGCCCTGACTGAGCCCGATTCAGCACGATTCTTTATTCTGAGGCAGCTAACTGTGTACCGAACTAAGGGGGTGTTGCTCAAAATCAACTGCAAATCAACTGCAACTTTGCACATTGTAACGCGCATTTTCATTCACGCACGTTATGCCTATTTAACAAGACGCGCATGAAACAATGATTTTGATTGGCGCGTTCCGATCAACTGCAACTTGCGATCAATTGCAACTTTTGAACAGCACCACCTAAGAGTCGTATTCGATTTTGTTGCTTGCGGGCTTCTGTGTGACTGGGGCCTTATTTTCTATATATCAGTTTTTGGACGGTAGTCGAGGGATAACTAAAAGTGAGGAGAGGATGGGGGGGGGGGAGGCAGGATGGAGGAGGAGGAGGAGGAGGAGGAGGAGGAGGGGAAAGGAGATGGTAGATGGAGAGGAGAATTAGTGGAGATAGAGGAGTAGAGGGGGGAAGAGGATAAAGGAGGAGGTGTTTATCCTATGATATACATTCATGTCTGCCTGATGTGGTTTTGTTTTGATAGGCGCGATGATGATAAACATACCGCTGTAAACGGAAGAGAGATATAGTTGCGGTTATGCGTATGAATCGAACCCCCATCTAATGTACCAAGCGAGTGTCTGTTCCTTGAATGTGCTAGGAGGTGTTTCACCAAGATAAAAAAGACTTTACGCACGACTTTACGTTCGACTGGTATCCCTTCTTGCGCGTAATCATTACGCGCATTCACCGCAAGAAGGGATACCAGTCGAACGTAAAGTCGTGCGTAAAGCCTTTTTTTTATCTTGGTGAAACATCTCCCTGGTCTATTTACTTGATTGAAAAATAATATCATGAATACTAAATAGGTAAATGAAAAAATAAATACATAAATACATGAATAAGTAAATGGCATGACATACGCACACCCAGGAATTTAACCTCAAATTTGGCTAGCTCCCTAAAGCCCCCCACCCCCTTCACGGTTCACGCATAATCAACAATTCAATTCAATTCAATTTAGTTTATTGATTTTCAATCCACAAAAGAAAGGATTATTATCATTGAAACATAACAAACAAATGAACAAGCAAACATCAACATGTGCAGTTTGGAATTCCGATCTAGCTTATTAAGAAGACAAAACCCCATGAAATGAAACCCAATGTTATCTTAAGTAGATATTAACATATATCTAAAGGGGTTATCTACATGTAATATTGCTTTTAATCAAATGAATTTTCACTAAACATGAATTTTTATTAATCTACATTTTTATCAGTTTAATAAATAGAGGTATATTTTAACTTTTATCTTTAACCATTTTGTTTTTCTTGTAAGATATTTAAATTACCAGTATATATGATTATAAACCATTTTAATATCTTCTTTGTACATTTTATATTTATTTTGCCTTTTACTTGTTAATATTGTTCTTACTATCTGTGTCATTTTATTGTATTGTCCGGACATTGATGTAAAACAGCAGATTGCTGATCTTTTGTACCTGTATAAATATTTTCTAATAAATAAATAAATAAATAAATGAAGGCAGCAATAAAAGGCAGCCACATATTGCATACATTTCTTTTCTGTGTAATCTCAATGAATTATGAGAGAGCAGATTGAGGCGAATAAATTGCGTCTATCTCTTGGTCTGGGATTGAAACGCAATATGTCATTACTGTGAGCAGAATGGACAAATAATTTGGAGAAATTATTGAATAGCTTCCATTCAATTATTCACAATAGCTAGATGAACACTAATAATAATAATATGCAGTTCTTATATAGCGCTAATTACCTTCCATAAAGGTCTTCAAGCACTCTACAATTAATGCAGCATTATTACCCTGGCTTTAGCCCGGCAGCCACCAATGCAGAGCACTTGGCGTTTCAAGGAATAAATATTCCTACCAGGTACCCATTCACCTCACATGGGTTGAGTGCAGCACAGTGTGGATGAATTCCTTTCTGAAGGAAATTAATGGGTGGAACTTGAACCTACGACCCTCTGGTTGAAAGGCGAGAGTCATGACCACTACACCACGGCGTCTCCACTAAACAAATTTCAGTACCTCTTGTACTGCTGAGAGATGACGCATCTGCGCAGAGAATAAACGGGGAAGTTACTTTCTCCCGTGCTCATGACGCTCTTGCTGAGGCTTGAATGAAGGTGTTTACTTTGTCCTATTCCTTTGTCCCATCTGTTCACAGTGCAGTATGCTCCAATTGTCATATCCTAGCGGGAAATCGTACCGATATAGAAACCCAATATACTTGATGCCAAATGACAATCTCTCTCTCTCGTTCTCTCCCTCGTTCTCTCCCTCGTCTGTCACTATCTGTCTGTGTCTGTCCCCCCCTCTCTCTCTCTCTCTCTCTCTCTCCCTTTAACGGAGTTTTTCCTCTCGTTCTATTTCTTTCTCTACCGAAATATCTCCACTCGTTCGCTTTCTTTCTTTCTCTCTATGTCTTTATCGTAGTCTCTCCTCTCGTTCTCTTCCTTCATCTCTCCCCCTTTCTCTTTACCTCCTCTCTCTCTCTATCGTAGTCTTTCCTCTCTTTCTCTTTATATTTTAAGACATTGTCTCCTCTCTTTCTATCTATCTCTCTCTCTATCTCTCTTTCTCTCTCTCTCTCTCTCTCTCTCTCTCTCTCTCTCTCTCTATCTCTCTCTCTTTCTATCCCTCTCTCTCTAGTCTTTTATATCGACGTCAAATTTGATGTAAAACAAAGATGCAAAGAACATTAAACACACAACAAGATAAAAAATAACGTTTACAACCACGCAGTGTTGCTGCAGTGCCCTAACTCTCAACCATGTTACATTTATATACTCGCCGGCCCGGGAGGTGTTTCACCAAGTCGTTCTTAAAGTTACGCACAACTTTACTTTCGACTGGTATCAATTCTTGCGCTGAATGCGCGCATTATTATGAATCATTACGCGCAAGAAGGGATACCAGTCGAACGTAAAGTTGTGCGTAAAGTCTTTCTTATCTTGGTGAAACACCTCCCAGGACTCATTAATGAACCAGTGTACACCAAAGGGGGCTTGAAACGCATCAATTGTGTCCCCATCTTCTGAGTATCTATCCTGCTGGGGCCAATTGCACGAAACGGTCTTAGCTATCCTCTTCATGCTAAGGCGTCTTAAGTTCTTGCGCCACCCTCTTAACATAGTCGTGTCTACGCTAATGTCTATGTTACGAGAATGGCACAAGAAGTCAAGACGTCTTAGCAAGAAGAGGATAGCTAAGACCATTTCGAGCAATCGACCCCAGATGTTTGTTATCAAAGCCTTTAGTAGAAAGGGAGAATTGATTGTATGCTCTAATGAATTCGTACAACCATACTTTCTCAACCTAACAGGGTATTTTTTCTCTTAAATGTTACGTATTTATCTACATAAATCATAATGAAATTAGATATGAAGGGATATTAAATCTGCTAATGGCCAGTTAAAAGCTAAAAGCCAGTTAAAGATGTGTCAAAATTCCAGAGATCGAGGTGCTCTTTGAATGCAGAAATATTGAGGAACAGCGGTTATATGACGTTAACGTGCTCTTACATTGAGCGCAGGACGAACGTCTCCTACGCGTTGGCCAAGCGTCTCCTGCGTTCACGGAGCGTCAGAAACAGTAAGGAGACGTTGGCTTTGAATCTGTAGGTCTATCTCAGTCTAAAAGTCGTTCAATGGAGTTTAAATATGAACACTCTATAACTTATTCATCATCAACCCCCCACACACAAAAAAATGAAACTATTTGTCGAATCTGTAATTATTCTCGATTTCATCAATGCAGCTCGCAGTGATTTCGATTTCTTTGTTGTCGCATTCTAAAATAGGCTTCGTTAATTCATACACACGATGCTGCACTCAACCCCGGTGAAGTGAATGGGAACCGGTAGAAAGAAATGCCTTGAATGCATTGAGCGCTAAATGGTAGCCATATGCTACAGCCGGGTAGTAATGCAAAGAGCGCTTAGAAACACTTCGTATTAAGCGCTATGGAAATGTTGTGTATTATTATTATGATTATTATCATCATTATTATTATTGTTATTATTATTACTATTATTATCCTTATTATCTTTATCATTATTAGTAATACTACTTTTATTATTATTATTATTATTATTATTATCATTATCATTATCATTATTATTATCATTATTAATAAAAGTGCGTTGGTCGAACTGATTGAGGGATGGTAGGCATGTATGATCTATTTCGCTTCACCAGCAGTACCGAGTTATCATCATAATAAACTTAATAACACTAACTAATCACCGCTATGAAGGGTATACAGTTATGTCGGTCAAAAATGCAAAATGTTTGTTTAGAAGACCTTCTTCAAATGAAGGTTACGCTCATTGCACCTCTGCGGGACCAACGGGGATGGGAGGGTGGTAATAATTGGCGCCAACACCTTTTGCCCTTTCCTCTGATATGAAAACAGTTTCCCCTTGCAGGGTTGTGGGCTTGCTGTACAACAGTTGTCAGGGGAGGATCAAGAAAATGGGGCGGGGGTTCTGCCCATTCACGGGACCAACGGGGGTGGGAGGACGACAATAATTGGCGCCAACACATTTTGCCCTTTCCCCTGATATGAAAACAGTTTCCCCTTGCAGGTTGTGGGCTTGCGGTACAACAGTTGTTACAGACAGATACATGCAATATGGGCAACTTTGAGGGGGGGGGGGGTGGTAGTGGTTGTTCCAAAAGCACCTCTGCGGGACCACCGGGGATGGGAGGGCGGTAATAATTGGGGCCAACACCTTTTGCCCTTTTCCCTGATATGAAAACAGTTTCCCCTTGCAGGGTTGTGGGCTTGCGGTACAAAAGTTGTTACGGACAGATACATGCAATCAGAAAACATTGCCCTTGCATTATTATTATTATTATTGTTATTATTATTACTATTATTATTATTATTATTATTATCATTATTATTATTATTATCATTATTATTATTAAAAAAACACTTGAAGATTATCCTGTCAAAGAATTGTATAATCTGTTTTCATAAGTCAACCATTTCTAGATATGGCAGGCACCAATACTTTTTTTTAATTCAGTGGACCGTCCTTCAGCTCACACCTCATGGGGCCGATTGCTCGAAACAGTCTTAGCTATCCTCTTCATCCTAAGGCGTCTTAAGTTCTTGTGTCACCCTCTTAACATAGTCGTATCAACACAAATGTCTATGTTACGAGGGTGACACAAGAAGTCAAGACGTCTTAGCATGAAGAGGATAGCTAAGACTTTTTCGAGCAATCGGCCCCTGGAAGTTTGAATTCACCACCGATATGGAGAGATTCAATTATGCGGAGATTATCTCCCCTGTTTGGTATTCATAGGTTTTATAATCACTGGTTTACCATCTCTTCGTTTCCATGGATACCAACCCACAATAAACGTTCTTTTCCCCATGACGCTGAGTGCCATAATCAAAACAGATAACACTATAATGAGTTATTATTCGGAAATAATTATCACTTATTTTCGATACGATGAAATATGAAGAATCGTGACGTAAATAAAATGAAGACCGAACGCTCGCCTTTATTCCGTTGCCATGGTAATTATTTCTGTCGACATATTGGTACAAAAATAGATAGGAAGTCATTAAACTAATTAATACTGTAAACGTCATGTCCTTTGGAATTATTAAATGAATTTATTCCATGCGTCATTCAGTCTAAGAGCATTACCCCTTAAAGTTAAAATCTATCAAATGATTTTAACCTGAGTAAAAAATTGATTGGAAATGAAATTTTAACTACTTTATTCTAACCTCATTCTTTCTCATTCAATTATGAAAGTCAAAATAATTTTGACAAACAAGTGTAGAATTTTGTATGCCTTATATCATTATCTTAAAAATCTTAAGAATAATACTAGAATAATAATATAAATTGAATTGAGTAAAAGCTCAAACCTATCAAATGATTTCAACCTGAGTAAAATTGATTGGAAATGATGCTTTAACTACCTTATTCTAACCTCATTTTTCTAATTCCATTATGAAAGTCAAAATAATTTGTTACAAACAAGTGTTACATTTTATATGCATTATATCATTATGTTAAGAATGATACTAAAATAATAATAAAAATTGAATTTGTATAGCGGTTTTCCAGAGGATACAAACAGGAAACCAACATTAATAGTGATGATGATGATAATAGTAGTATTAATAATAATAATAATGAAATAATAGAGATGATGATAGTAATAATGATAATACTACTACTACTACTACTACTACTACTACTACTACTACTACTACTACTACTACTTGTACTACTACTACTACTACTACTACTACTACTACTACTACTACGACTACTATTACTAATAATAATATTACATGGTACTTTTGATGCATCAAGAAAAACAGGTTGATGACGTCATTATGAAGATATAACACATTTTATTGCTCCAATTTAGAAAGAAAAGCTATTGAAATGTAAAAAAAATGCAACCTACACCGATTTATCGCCTATCAGAATCGCATCAGTCAACCTATATCTTTTTACCAAGTAGGCATTCAAATTACACTGAGAGGTCAAGCAATGAATTATTGACTATAGGAGGCATAGTGTCTGATATAGGTCTGTACGTGATATTATCCTCTATTGTGCGCGCATGGTGTTTAGGATACGGTTGAAATTATTGATGGGGGCAGACGAGAGCTTAGGGAACTCCCGATGACTTGTATAGTGCTTTATATTACATGTATTACCCGCTTTAGAATATACAGTGCATGTTGCTTTTTGAGTGTGTGTAGGTGAGGGGGGCACTGAGGTCTTTAAAAGCAATGACTAATCATATAAAGAACAGAAATACAAATTGACTCTTTCTTTATTCATACAGCTCAACCTTTGGCGACAACAGGAATCACATGAATTTAAGATTGATAATCTATAAGCGTTCAGCCGGACGCTTAAATCTCAACAGCACGGATAACCTCTGACGGGAACTTCGGGGAGTAGAGCGTAATCGTTTCGCCTGCTCACATAGTTACTTGCTTCCGGTTTGAATACTTTTTTAAATGATGACTCTAGAAATAGTAATCACCACCATTTTATTCTTTAAAACGATTGGTGAGAAATATGAATTCATTACCTGTTGAATTCATGAAAAGAGTTGAATTTGAATTGAGACCTTTCTCTCTATCACGATTTTTGCAGCGACCTCCGGTATTCACTCGAATACCTAAAATAATCAGGGATTTCACTGCAAAGTCGAAAACCTTAAATATTTACTCGAATTGTACTCAACCTTCATCTGTTTAAACAATTTAAACATTCCCAAACGAACGTTTTCGTTTCATATCATCATCGTTTTTTTAAAAGAAATATCTTATACACAGCGAACAACTAACGATTCCTCTTTCATAACGCATGCAACAGTGCCTAAAATAAACTCTCTGTCTCTTTGTATACGATCATAAATCCTTTCCTGAAATATCACATGACCTTTTATGAAATAAGATATAACGTCAATAATAAAACATCCGACCGTATAGTCTCCCCTTTATTTATAATTCACCCCGTTCGTTTGTTTCTATGAAAACATGTTTACGTCCATCCATAAAATAGAGGATTCAGTCTGGGCTTGAATAAAAGATGAGGATGGGAGATGTCCTCTGTGAATTTCATGAGCGCCACTGTGAACTCGGATGAAAAAGGAATTGGACAAGGTAAACAGCTCCTCATTAGATTCTCCACCTTAGCCAAAAAGATAAAATAAAGTAATAATAATAATAATAATAATACACAACATTTATATAGCGCTTAATACGAAGTGTTTCTAAGCGCTCTGTGCGTTATTACCCGGGTATAGCATGGCTACCATTCGGCGCTCACTGCATTCCAGGAATTTCTTTCTGCCGGTACCCATTCACCTCACCTGGGTTGAGTGCAGCACAATGTGGATAAATTTCTTGCTGAAGGAAATTGACGCCATGGGTAGGATTCGAACCTACGACCCTCGCATTGAAAGGCGAAAGTCAGAACCACTACACTACGACGCCTTATTTCCTTTTGCAGGATAAAGGGGAGGACATGTTCTTTATGGTGTAGAACAGTCGGGAATGTTTGACTGCTTGACTGGAAGGTTGTTTATTTTGTCCGATTTTTTGTTATCTGTTCTCATAGTGATATGTATTTACCCCCCAGTCCGAACCCCACAGTTGGGAAAGCCAGTTCGTCCAAAAATAGATATTGGAGAAATGGGAGATCGAAAACACGTACAAACAAAAGCAATTAATTCCCCCCTCTTTTAAGGTTCTCCAGTAAAAAAAAAACTCTAGCACTTATTTCAACAGCTACATTCTTTTTATAAAGCATTATAAATTACATAACGATCAAACAAATCAGGAATGAGTGAGCACATAGAACATGAATAAATGCAAAATGCAACTTTTGGTTTGAATAAAAAGTGTCAGTTTGAATAAAAGATGAAGATGGGAGATTTCCTCTGTGAATTTCAAGAGCGCCACTGTGAGATCGGATGAATAAGAAATGGGACAAAGTAAACAACTCCATATTCGATTCTTTACAATATAAGATATAAAATAAATATGAATATTTATATCAAAATATATAAAATGAATGTAAAATAAAGTATCTTTCATGGTCAGGTTCAACACATGATTTATATTGCTTTGAAGATTAACGAGGAGGAAATTTATTTTATTTATAAAAAAAAATTGACGCTTGACTGGAAGGTTGCTTTCTTTGTCCGATATTTGTTTGTCCTTTGGTCTACTAGTGAGATGTATTTATACCCCAGTCAGAACCCCACAGTTGGCAGGCCGGGGAAGCTAGCTCGTCTCAAAATAGACATTGGAGAATAGGGAGATCATGAAAACAACAAAAAAGCAATTACCCCCTCTTGTAAGCAGCATCCATTTGTAACAAAATATGGTTGTCATCTAATTGAAATCTCTTACAAGCATTTCTGCAATATGCTGGCGCGTGTACTAGGGTGAGAATATAAACTTTTATTCTGTTCGACCGACCCACCTCTCGAAAAAAAATGTATGTTTAAGATTGATTTCGGGAATGTAATGGAAATATCATTTTACCGCCATAAATGAAGTTCATGAAACGGACTGTACATACACTAAGAGTGATCGCATAGTTACGTCATTGAGAGCATAAAAAGACCCTTGAAAATGTGCCCCAAATAGTTTGTTCATTGGTATCTGCCCTAAAATAAAACTACTAATGCTTTTTTAATTTTCACTTTATTTGAGATAACTAGTGCATAATCACTCGATCATTATCATCTTCACACATACTGATACAACCTTGTGCAAATATTTTAAGCAATAGTTGCCTAAAATCCGTCCAACTTATGGTCAAATTTGATCGATTTTACAATAAGTCGAAGTTTTCTAACCACTAGTTGTGTGGACTATGTTGCCCAGTGTTGGGTGAAATTTTGCCGACCTTTTTTTTTTTTTTAACCCATTGACTTCTCAATTCTTTAATTATCATAGACTTTATGCGTGGACTATCCTATTCCAGTAATCAATGTATTAAAAGTGCACAGGCTAGCAAGGGGATTGAGTTACAACCCCCCCCCCCCCCTAAAAGTCAGCCAAAGTTTACCACCGGACATCTTTCCTATAAATATCAGGCTCCTTTCAAGAGGGGGTAGTTATTTTTCGGTTCTGTTCATGCATCTAAGAGTAGGGAAATTATCAATATGGCGGGCATCACCTCATCTCCTCATTCGCATTCAGTATAAATGGCCGACTTACACCTTTGCGTTTAACCCTGCGTCTGTCCAGCGTTTTCGAAAATTAAAAAAGCGCACCCCTAGCGCACAGTATACGCGGATCAGACGGTGCCGGACGTTTGGCTGGCACTCAAGGAACGTACTCCGAACGTCAGTCCATCCTATGACCAGCGTTTTTGTTTGTCCAGGGAGCGTTTTTAATCATAAAAACCGCTGGGACGACGCAGAATGAAAACGCAAAGGTATGAGATGAAGAGTATACACTATAGTCAAGGCTGCATTTGCACCAATTACAATCGCGATTATTCATATATTCGTCTTTCTTTAAATTTCTACGAACAAAGCTAATGCATTGCTGCAAAGGAAGATTTTGGTCGATGTATTAATTGATATCGACTGCAAGTGCACATATAGATTTTGATAATTCTGATATCTTTGTAAACCCAAAGATATTTTTCTTCAACCATTGCTTAAATGTACCTCCTTAGATAAATCTGAAGTAAAAAAAAGTTGTTATACTTCTTTTCGGACAAGACTTGGATTTCTAGTAATGAAGTTAGTTGCAAACGACCCCTTCTGATCGACATACGGAGCATTAATGAGATTTAGTTGAAGTTTTTCTTTGTTTTAATGGCAAGTCATCCAAGAGTTGACGTTCTACGCAATTTTTTTTTTTTAATTTTTTTTATAAAGAATCGTATCGTCTGCGCTTTCACGAAGTGACGGGAGCCAAAAGGTACTGCTGCACAAACTTAATTACACATCCATTAAAACGTGTCCTTCGGTAGAACTAACACGTAGTTCGATAGGATGCCAGTTGAATTGGCGCTATGTCGGGATTTATTTGCCTTCATGCAACAATGCCCGTTGGCTCCTGTCACTTCGTGAAAACACGGACGATATATTGTGGAAATCTTCGAATTTTCCTCTCCCAATTTCATCAGGAAGAATCAACAAATCAGAAATTAAGAGCCATCTTTTGAATATACATGTCCAGTGCAGTCCCTTTAAAACAGCCGTGCACATTGCACACCCATACGATCAACCATATCTGCACGACCCGCATGCTATAGAAAGGTCAAATGCAATTTCATACAATGTTGCCGGGTGGGTATGAGTAAGTAGTATGATGCAAAGCGAATATGCATACTATACACCCCAATCATTGCAATATATGTATAGTTCTACCTAACATAGCTATATAATACACCACAACTATTATAAAAGTATTCCAATTACTATAAAGTAATATGCAGAAACCTAATTTATGTTGGCATCTAATTATTTACATTCGGACATATATACGTTCACCATTCTCATAAAGTCCTTTTTTTGGGTGTGATTTGATTTGATTTGAGTTGGTTTGATTTTCGTCAGTATAAAAAAATGGGAATATAACAACATAACAGGATTCAAAGGCTTCATTTGAAAATGAATCACAAAAAAAAAAGAATTGAAGAACAGTTCTGCAGACTGACATGACATAATGTTAAGATCAAAGGCATAATATGAAGAATAGAAGAAGGATTTTTTTTTTAAATTCATATAGAAACAAATTGCATATTGTAACTGTAGACCCCCTATAATTATGTAGACAAAACGTTAGATCTGTCCCTGCAAACGGTGTTAATTATGAGGGCATGGTTTACAGTTTTGTATTAAAGCAAACCGTATGTCATGTTAGTCCGGATATCAGACACCACTCACGTGGGACATAATGAACATTCCAATACTCGCTTTTCTGAAAAATATATGAAAATCATTGGCCCCATCTAATGACAAACCTCGAGTCCGCCCTTCCAAACGTTAGGGATATGAGGATGTGAAGGTATAAGATTTATAGAGTTGTAAACAAACAGTCTGTGGTGCAGAAAAATAATAATGCAGATGTTTCAGACACCCCCTCATGTAGGTGACATTATGAACATTCCAATAATTCCAAAATGTTAAATTGTCTGCCCCTATATTGACAAATCCCGGATCGGGCATTGCAAACGTAGGTATAATATGAAAGTGTGAGGACACCCATGATTTACAATGTTGTAAACAAACAGTCTGTCATGTTACTGCGGATATCACTGGTGACATCATGGGCATTCCAATAACCAATCGTTGACAATATGAAAGTGCGAAGACACTTGCTATCAAAAGTATTGATCTGTAATGTTTAGGATGAAGAAACTAACATGGATCGAGCCGATGTATTTCCGAATCGAATTACATGCATAAGCGTAGATATCGTCCGTGCTTTACGAAATGACGGTTACACAAAATGAGTTACAAATCAGTTGAACCGTCCTTCTACAGATTTAACACGTTGTTCGATAGGATGCCCGTCGAATTGGTGCTATGTCGGGATTTCTTTGTCATCATGCAACGATACCCTTTGGCTCCCGTCTCTTCGTGAAAACACGGACGATATGTTTGCATACACGTAGAATAGGAGGTAAATTCCGTCACATATTCTGGCATTTTATAGTATGAATGTCACAACTAAAGGGCCTAACGGTCAACCCCGCGGACCGCCAGCTGCCATGCACACCACTGCTTTGCGCGACAGGTGTGCTGGTAAATAAAACCGAAACGCAGCGTTATTTTGTTTTGAGAAAAATGAGCCATTCCTGGGTGGATTTTATTCAAGGAAATGGTGAACATACTCCTAATTCACTTTTGAAAAACTATACTATGTGTTTATTATTATATAGTTTTTGTTTTACTGCTGCAGCTCACAAAATAATTCGATTTTCCGAAGCGCCACCTCTCCCCAAACTGACCTATACCATTAACAACGCTGTACAAACAGTCTTTCATGTTAACTGTTGATGTACCGGACACCCCCTCATTGGTGACATTATCAACATTCCATCGCATGTCTGTGACAAGTCATGTATCTAAAAACAAGGTTTAAACCGTGCAGACACTTAGGACAGAGGTTCTTGAATTACACTTTTAAAAGTCAAAATGACATTTCTAAAAGTCAAAATGACACTTAAAAAAGTCAAAATGACACTTTTAAAAATCAAAATGACACTTTTAGAAATCAAAATGTTTAGGTGAATAGTCAGCTTGTTTCAACCAGTTAACTAGTCGTATTACAATAGATATATTGTTGTTATTGTTTCATTAATTTTTTTCTCAATATTGATCGACCAATTTTTAGTAGGTAAGGTTCTATCAAAATAAGTAGGTAAGGGATGTCATACGGTCACCTTTTGAGTTTCTGAATAGTTTTTCATATAACAACTGAATGTTATTTATGACTGAAATACTCTTTTGGGAGGGCTCGAGCCAAGAGGGTC